>CAXFZR010000016.1:446232-516232 GCA_964007535.1 Brachyptera risi | reverse complement strand
TGGCTAGGCCTAGCATCTTGGAGCTGGCTAGGCCTAGCTTCTTGGAGCTGGCTAGGCCTAGCCTCTTGGAGCTGGCTAAGCCTAGCATCTTGGAGCTGGCTAGGCCTAGCCTCTTGGAGCTGGCTAGGCCTAGCATCTTGGAGCTGGCTAGGCCTAGCATCTTGGAGCTGGCTAGGCCTAGCATCTTGGAGCTGGCTAGTCCTAGCATCTTGGAGCTGGCTAGTCCTAGCATCTTGGTGCTGGCTAGGCCTAGCATCTTGGTGCTGGCTAGGCCTAGCATCTTGGAACTGGCTATTCCTAGCATCTTGGAGCTGGCTAGGCCTAGCATCTTTGAGCTGGCTAGGCCCAGCTTCTTGGAGCTGGCTAGGCCTAGCCTCTTGGAGCTGGCTAAGCCTAGCATCTTGGAGCAGGCTAGGCCTAGCCCCTTTGAGCTGGCTAGGCCTAGCATCTTGGAGTTGGCTAGGCCTAGCATCTTGGAGCTAGCTAGGCCTAGCCTCTTGGAGCTGACTAGGCCTAGCATCTTGGAACTGGCTAGGCCTAGCATCTTGGAGCTAGCCAGGCCTAGCATCTTGGAGATGGCTAGGCCTAGCATCTTGAAGCTGTCTAGGCCCAGCATCTTGGAACTGGCTAGGCCTAGCATCTTGGAGCTAGCTAGGCCGAGCATCTTGGAGCTGGCTAGGCCGAGCCTCTTGGAGCTGGCTAGTCCTAGCCTCTTGGAGCTGGCTAGGCCTAGACTCTTGGAGCTGGCCGGGCCTAGCCTCTTGGAGCTGGCCGGGCCTAGCCTCTTGGAGCTGGCTAGGCCTATCCAGCTCCAAGAGGCTAGGCCTTGCGTCTTGGAGCTGGCTAGGCCTAACATCTTGGGGCTGGCTAGGCCTAGCATCTTGGAGCTGGCTAGGCCTAGCCTCTTGAAGCTGTCTAGGCCTAGCCTCTTGGAGCTGGTTAGGCCTAGACTCTTGGAGCTGGCCGGGCCTAGCGTCTTGGAGCCGGCTAGGCCCAGCGTCTTGGGGCTGGCTAGGCCTAGCATCTTGTTGGAGCTGGCTAGGCCTAGCCTCTTGAAGCTGTCTAAGCCTAGCATCTTGGAGCTGGCTAGCCCTAGCCTCTTGGAGCTGGCTAGGCCCAGCGTCTTGGAGCCGGCTAGGCCCAGCGTCTTGAGGCTGGCTAGGCCTAGCATCTTGGAGCTGGCTAGGCCTAGCCTCTTGGAGCTGGCTAGGCCTAGCCTCTTGGAGCTGGCTAGGCCTAGCCTCTTGGAGCTGGCTAGGCCTAGCCTCTTGGAGCATGCTAGGCCTAGCTCGCAAGGTATTAGGTAAGGGTCCAGGACTCGGCAGCATGTTCGCGCTTTGTATCAACAGGTCTAACTCGAGGTTGATTCACGATATGAAAGATGAGAGAAAACTACTTCTTACAAATAGTTATATTAGGCCTACGAATCGTCCAATGCAGCACCAAGAGATGCATTGAGGGTTGTATCAGTCCGCCCGACTTCACTCGTTCGAAAACACGCTCCATTCCCTGAGTACTTCTCTGAGAGCCATTGATCGCTGCTCTATCTAGTGTTGTTTCGAAGAAACGGCTGACAGGCTGACAAACTTGATGACAGCTGGTTTGGCTGAGCCAACGTGAATGTAAAGTTGGTTCTTTTTGTCGCTACCTATCTACGCACGATCGATAGTTCTGATGATGTGGCCGGTGAATTGGAACACATTCTCAAAATGGGAGGGAGGGGGTTGTCCCACCATCTCCAACCGGCAAACCAACGCTACCCTCAATGCATATTATCCAGCACTATGCAAACAAACGATCGCCGCTAGATGGCTCATTTTCTTCGAGAAGGGTCCATTTTCCCTGTATTCAATATATTTGTCTCTTCCATGTTCTTCCTATTGTGTATTCCAGGCCTGGACGTGGACGCCGTTTGGTTTGAGCTGTATCCAGACGTGATTGGCCTCGCCTCCAGCGACGCCCTCTACGTCGACCTCCTCCACACTTCCGGTGTGGCCTTCTTCCTCGGCGGCTCGGGGGCGGTCCTTCCCCACGGCCACAAGGACTTCTACGTGAACGGCGGGGCCGCCCAGCCGGGCTGTCCCGACCCGCTCGTCCTCATGCCGGTCGGTGCGACGTTCGGGGCGGCAGTCAACGCCACTGCAGAGGGTGAGCTCAGCATCAACCAGCATGCAAACACATGCATGAGCCTCAGACATCAGTTATTTCCTTCCGAGTATCCTGGTCAATAGACAAGACTTGTACATTTCTTAGCCGCTTGAACTCATTGGAAATGTTTCAACTGTCTCATATTATGCCATTCATCGCATTGTTCTGTATTCTCACGTATAACACTGATATCAACATTGACAGATATATTCAAGTATCAATTCAGAATGATCTCAATGTTGACGCGTTTTCAATAATAATAGAACCTGACAATTCATTCAGAAACAGTCTTTATACCATCTCTATACAATTACCAACCACAAGATTGTTTGAATTGTCTTCTACGATCCATTGATAACCCCGATACTTAACCGCTTGCTCGCTGTCCGTATTCGCCTGTCCCGCCTCTTACCAGCCTGTTACCATGGAGATGGCTTGAACTTGCTCCGAACGTCCCGTCTCTTGTCGGCCTGTAACCATGGAGACGGCAAGCTCACTTGCTCCGAATGTCCCGCCTCTTCTCGGCCTGTAACCATGTAGACCTGTTACCATGGAGACGGCACGCTCACTTGCTCCGAACGCCTCTTGTCGGCCTGTAACCATGGAGACTTGCAACCATAGTGATGGCACGCTCACTTGCTTCGAACGTCCCGCCTCTTGTCGGCCTGTAACCATGGAGACTTGTAACCATGGAGACTTGTAACCATGGAGACGGCACGCTCACTTGCTCCGAACGCCTCTTGTCGGCCTGTAACCATGGAGACTTGTAACCATGGAGATGGCACGCTCACTTGCTCGGAACGCCTCTTGTCGGTCTGTAACCATGGAGACGGAACGCTCACTTGCTCCGTACGTCCCGCCTCTCGTCGGCCTGTAACCATGGAGACGGCACGCTCACTTGCTCCTAACGTCCCGCCTCTCATCTGGCACGAGTCACCAATACCCATTCATGTCACGTGACGTTCCAAGTGCCATCCTCTCCTTTGCTTGCCTCATGTCTTACAGCTTATATTTCATTGACTATGTGTATTCTCCTTCTCAATTGCAGAATTCGATAAGTTCTCGTCGTGTTCCCACGCCAGAGCGAGCCAGCTGTTCACCGCGTCTATCACCAACACGTGCATGTTTGTCGGACGTGCCAAGGGCTCTTCGTCGTCGGTGTGAGTAGACACCTGTTAGACCAACCAGATCGAACCAAATACCAGACATGGGCCTATGCCCAATTGGGCCCCAGATATACCATTTGTTAAATGTAATCATTTAACTTCATATTTTGCCCATTTTCAATTAGGTTCCGGCCTCACACCCATGCCTGATCTTTATTCAGTTGCTCTAAGCTCAGTAGATGCTTTTTGAAAAAATGCTTTCGTTATTTGAATATGTTCTTCATTTAGTATCCAGGTTATCTCAAGTCCCGGTACTCGTTATTGAGATGTTATGCAAGTTGGTTGATATTCAGATTTCAGTATATTCTCTCATCTTCTTCACTGATACCGCTCTTTCCCACCACTGAGCGATTCCAATACATCCATCATTTAGTAGCAATTGTCCCTGAAGGTACATCACAGGCGGTCGGGCGCGAAATGGCCCCGTGGTCCAAGTGCCTTAAACCCCAACATTCACTCACTCTATTTGGAAAGTTGATTCTTCCAACACATTCAGCAGGCATGCGGTGGGTTGTTTATACATGAATTACAATCTGGCAATGTTTCTGACAGGTAGTTTACTCTTATCACAAAGAGATATTGTCAATTGTGATTGTTACTGCTACATTATTTGTGACAGTGTTTTGAATGAGAGAGTGTATTCCTTGTTTGCACGCAGGTGTACGGCCGCCACTTGCTGTGCCATGGGCTACGACTCGGTGCTGTACCCCGCCACAGGTGTCTTCAATGTGGCCGCCACGCAGATTACACCATTCTGTGGTGAGTAGGTCTTTCACTCACTCATCCCATCATTCCATCTTCCCGACTTGAATTACATTACAGGTACACGAGCTCCCCTCCAAGTAGACGTGATGTGTGGGCTTGCGTGGCTCCGTGATCTCCAGGACTGTCGTCGGGAGCAACTTGTTCGCTCCCAGCAGGGTCACCCGTGTCGATAAGGTCTGGAGTGAGGTTCCAGATCGAGCAAGGACCGTCTCGGTCGAGTGGAAGTCTTCTGGTGGCCGGAACGTATGGAGGAAGTACTGAGCGTTTCTGTTCTCATTTCATTTTCTTGTCGCTTTCTTTTTTCTCCTCTCCACTTTGTTTTATCTTTCTTCCCCGCTCCGTCCATATGCTTAAAACATCCACAAACGTCAACAACCCTGGCAAAGTTCACCGACTTGAACGCAGGCGCAGAATGAGCTCGCTGTTGTCACGCCTTGAAACCTGGGAGATCAATCTGTACACAAGACGTCGCTCCATCTCGATGAAGAGTAGGCCTACGTTTGCTCAATGAATGAATATTAGGGTTTTGAGGCGCATCGACAGCGAGGTCATTCAGCGCCTCTCAAAATGGTTTGCTGAACAGAGAGGTTGAAGGTGCAAGTGAAATTCAGATGAGAACACCTCAATATATGAAACTAAGACTAAACTATCTACTAAGACGTTATGCAGTAATTTGTTGAAACCAAACATGTGTGTGCTGTAAAGGGTCACACCCATGGGACTAGAATGAGAACGTTTTATTACTTGTTCTCAGTTCAAACTCGCGCTCAAATAGGAGTGGAGGAACGACAAACCATAATAGATATATGTTGAAGTATGGTTTGATTTGAAATATTCCTGATCCAAGAGATCGACATCAAGAATAAGTATCAAATGTCAAATAGCAATATACTGGGAGAAGATGATTGCATAATGTTATAAATGTTTACATTAGGCTATTGTTGTAAAGGATATTTTCATTATATCTATTTCTGTCTTCATAAAATATATATGTGTTTCCTAATGTATTTCAGTGTGACCCTTGTTACTGGCCCTCTGTCCAGTGCCATCCAGTGGCGATGTATGGACACTCTTCAGTCTTCTTCATGGATACTGGAATCAATAACCAATGCAATGTAATATGTCACTTTACAGTTCGCGATGCCGCGTCTGACGCAGCTGTGATTGCCCTGCAAACACCACAAGGATGAGGATAACCGCAATGTTTGGCTGCCTCGCACACGCACCGCACCCACACACTCACAGCTGTGCGAGAGTCGGGAACTATTGCCTCGATGAGATCGCGTGTGCTCGGTTGTGCTTCGTGTAACATCGTGTCGCGGACTCGAGCCGATCTAACAATGATTCTTGAAGCATGACGTTCAGTTCAGTTGACTGTGTCTCGTTAGCACAGTGGTGAGGCCATCAGCAGGTTGTGTACGACCGGGGCTCAAATCTTCATGTCAGTGGGCCATTTAAAAAAAAATCGAGTATTTTAAAATTGTGTTTGATCAACAAGGTTTTCAGTTTTTTTATGAACCCCAAAAAAGAGTTATCGCCGACGGCTTATTTCACATCAAGGGCCGAATTACACTATCACCCTCCATGCAAGTTGTTCCAGACCCGCTCGTGTTCCACATCCACGCAAGGCAAGTTGTTCCTGAACCCTGACTCGCTGGTGTTCTGCTGCCATCACAATATTATTACAGCGCAATGTATCTATCACAAATTGAAAATAAAAGCGTCAACAAATAATAGGAATGTGTTCACCTATACTTGTTACTTGATTTTCTTCTCACCTCGAGGATGGAGATGTGACGTTGATTATCGACAGTTCATAGCCTACCCATCCTAATTGATGAAAATACTACTACTTTATGTATCGGAAGAGTTTCTTCTAGTACAGAAGGATGACTTTCTAATAATTGTCTTCAACTTCTTCAGGCGTACAATCAAGGAATTAGTTGACATCTTCTTAACTTTCCCATCGGACCCAACAATTCCTCACCCTGTATCTATATGCTGTCGTGTAGATCAGTTGAGCAATTAGAATTTCTCATCAAATCTTTTGAATTGATCTATTATTATTACAGATAGAAAGAGAGAGAGTGTGAGAGAGAGAGAGAGAGAGAGAGAGAGAGAGAGATAAAGATAGATAGAGAGAGAGAGAAAGTGTGTGTCAGAGAGTGAGAGAGAGATAGAGAGTGAGTGAGTGTGAGAGAGTGAGAGAGAGAGAGAGAAAGAGTGTATGTGTCAGAGAGAGAGAGTGAGAGAGATAAAGATAGAGAGAGAGAGAGAGAGAAAGAGTGTATGTGTCAGAGAGAGAGAGAGAGTGAGAGAGATAAAGATAGATAGAGAGAGAAAGTGTGTGTCAGAGAGTGAGAGAGAGATAGAGAGTGAGTGAGAGAGAGAGAGATAAAGATAGATAGAGAGAGAAAGAGTGTATGTGTCAGAGAGAGAGAGAGAGAGAAAGAGTGTATGTGTCAGAGAGAGAGAGAGAGTGAGAGAGATAAAGATAGATAGAGAGAGAGAGAGAAAGAGTGTATGTGTCAGAGAGAGAGAGTGAGAGAGACAGAGTGAGAGAGATAAAGATAGAGAGAGAGAGAGAGAGAGAGAAAGAGTGTATGTGTCAGAGAGAGAGAGAGAGAGAGTGAGAGAGAGAGAGAGAGAGAAAGAGTGTATGTGTCAGAGAGAGAGAGAGTGAGAGAGTGAGAGAGATAAAGATAGAGAGAGAGAGAGAGAAAGAGTGTATGTGTCAGAGAGAGAGAGAGAGAGAGAGAGAGAGTGAGAGAGATGGAGAGAGAGAGAGAGAGAAAGAGAAAGAGTGTATGTGTCAGAGAGAGAGAGAGAGAGAGAGAGAGAGTTGCGGTACGGCGATGCCAAAACTTTGGACGGAGGGAATTCTGAGGGAAATGTACGTGTCAATAGCCGCTCAGCGCGGATGCTGCTATTCCCACTACCTGGTAGTGGGTAGTGGCAATAGCAGTATCCGCGCTGTGCGGCTATTCCCACTACCCGGTCGTGGGTAGTGGCACGACCGGGTAGTGGGAATAGCAGTGTCCTTATTATTATTATTATTTCACATTACTTTGCAGTGAATACACTCTTATAATTCTTACTTCAGTTGTCTTGATTGCTCTGGCTATTCCTCAAAGTAGGCTGTACCTACCTGTGGCTCCATGATTCACAATCATGGCGTGTGTATATGTGGGATGTAGCTCGAGCGTGAGATGTGTCTAATGCCCAAGAACCCGTGGGCTGCAAATCATTGGATTGTTCAATCAAGTAATTGGAATCAAAAGTCTGCGTTTTACAGAATATGGATAGGATGAAATCGCACGGTGAACTGAAGTTTCAGAGCTTCCAGCGTGATTTCAATAACTATGTAGGGCCTAGGATTATAGCTATCTAGATAGCTATAATCCTGGGTAGGGCTCATAGAAGAAGTCTGCCCTTGAAAAAGTGGCGGAAACACCTCCTGACTCGTTTTAATTGGTTATCTGGGTTTGATATATAATTTTCAATTTTAGACATATTTCCATTGGTATTTTCGACCCTATAAGAGTGGGGTACTATTAATGTGTCCCCCGATAAACTGTACTTTGCTTTTCTGTCCCTTGAAAATACGGAAACTGTACTTCACTAAAGTGTGTTTTGAATGGATTTTTATCGAAGTTGAGAAACTGTACTTTGATAATATCCGATGTTTTTCTGTACTTTGTTATTGTGGCACTCAAAATTCTAGAAAGTGTACTTCAATATACTGTGCATCAAAACAGATGCGGAAAGTGTACTTTGATTTTGTGTACCCTTTAGAAATGAAGAACGAACCCTTATATGCGGAAAGTGTCCCTCGATATTGTGATACTTGATAAACTGTCTCTCAATATAGTGACCCTTGTTTTTCTGTCCCTCGTTTTGTGAAGCGCATGCGCACTACCTGAGTTGAAATATTTGAACCCCTGCTTCTAAGTGCTTTTCAATACATCGCTGCTCAATATGTTGCATAGGCTATCAGGGGTATCTAATGCCATGTAGGGAGTAATTGTCAATTGAACCAACATTTTATTGAACAGTACTGTTGGGTTATGTAAATTAAATGACGTCTGAAAAACTATGAATAATTTTATTTTAGAATATATGTCATCGAATATTTCTCTTTTCTACGCACCCCATTGGAATCATTTTTTTTTTATCTGAATAATTATTGAATAGGTCTATGTATGCTTGATTTCTCGTGGTGTTCAGTAAAATTTGAATCATATTACATATTTCTACTTATTTCACATTTATTCTTGAGGCTTACAAAAAATGGATAAATTTGCAATATATAATATACATATATGTGATAATTAAACTTCTTGGATACGATCCAATTTAACTATAATATCCCAATAAACACATATAGATATATATATATATATATATATATATATATATATATATATATATATATATATATATATATATAAATATATATATATATATATATATATATATATATATATAAATATATATATATATGTTTTTATATATATATATATATATATATATATATATATATATATATATATATATATATATATATATATATATATGTATATATATATACATATATATATATATATATATATATATATATATATATATATATATATATCTATACATATATATATAATATATATATATATATATATATATATGTATATATATATATATATATATATATATATATATATATATATATATATATATATATATATATATATATATATATATATATATATATATATATATATAATCTAATAAAATAGGTTGGTATTACTACATCGTGTTGTCACATAACAAAGCTGGCGAACCTGTAACTGGTAAACAAAACTAATAAATGTACAAAACAGGGAACATTATCAATTAATATAATTATGCGAGAGGAAGTGTGTTCAATAAGAATATATACAGTATAGCACTGGATAAATAACTTGAACGATCAATGTGCCCACAGTTGGATACAAGACATGAAAGGTGATACCATATTTCATTACAACTGATTGCTAAGACGACCTTAACCTAGAATACATTTTTTTAAAGTCTAGTCATATTTTGCTTACAATCCTACAATATTCATATGTAGAATTTGTAGGGCTAGGGGCTAGGGCCTACTTCAGTGAATAATGTACTGGGTTATATACCTAGAACCTTATCAAAATGTTGATAACAGTAGACTAAGTGTTTCAGGCCTAGGCCTATATAGTGTCTCTTGGCCATGGACTACGCTCATCAACTAATCGGGTGTCGATTCATTTGAATCAATTCAGCCTGTATTTGTTCCAGTTGGTTTTTACAATAGTTATTTACGCTCTTCAAGTTGTTTAGTCAGTTTTTGTTAACTGGTACATAAATCGGTGACTAGGTTGTGTTTCTTCCACATTGCAGACTTGATGCTGTCAACGCGATTCAGTTCATAACTGTCCCAAACAAATGAGATGTTATGGGACGTCATTGTAATTTCGAGGTTATGTGCTAAATCAATATCCTTGCACAGCATCTTTGCCTGCTGATTGCTCGAGGTAATATTCGTGTTTGATATTTAACCGTCAACACAGCGATATAGGCCTATTATAATTGTATAGGCCTAGACTTGAGGTAGGCCCTATATATATAAATGAAGCAATCCAATGTGAGCCAGGTCTCATGCTCAGGTTTTCATAGCTGCTTGCAGTAATCAATGTTATGGGGAAGTAGTTGAGGACAAGAACTTATGGTGCTACGTTATCTAAGTGATGTTTATGTTTGTCATTCTTACGAACATAACCCCAGACCTCAACACACTAATTTCCCAATGGTTTGTTTTGGTGGCACCACACGCGATTAACAACCCGGCATTAAGGACGGCCTCTCCCTCGCAAGGGTTCCGCAAGCTTCCTTTCGCCTCTGAATATCGTAGTAATTCAGCAAAGAAGATACATTTCTTTCCACATGTCATTCTGACACATGAAATCAATGGGACTTATCAAGCAGTTATCCTCGTTTCAGCGTCCATCGTGGATGTTTTGTCGTCGACACTAGCGCATTCTCTTTTCACTCCTAGTGGCTAGCCTATGGAACATGACTCGGTGCTAACTACATGAGCCTATCATGTAACCACGGACAATATTCATCAGAGTTGCTTACAAGTTTAGGGCTTTATTGCCTCAAGACGCTACGGCATTTAGTGGCCATAGACCATGTCTTGTTCACTGATTAGTGATCAGTGAGCCATCAGGCCAACAGTTCTACCAACACTACAGTCTCAAGGCACGGAGAGAAATATATCATACGGTGCTTCTAGTGCGCTCACCTGTGATTATATTGCGATGAAACATGTTGGTATCACCACATCACCACTTTAAACTTTGAGCTGATAGTTTCAAACTTTTCTATTTCCGCACTCTTTCCCTCTCTGCTTGTTGGATGCTCGAAAGCCGGTGGTTTCGACTTCTAGGGGTGTGCAAACTTTTTTTTTTAAACAATAGGGCCTACATGGTTTTGGGAGTAGGCCTATGGGAGTAGTTTATTTCAAGCATGAAACCATCTCAGTCCATAAAAACTTGAATTATTTAAACAAATCCCAATTCAGAAATGAAAATATAAAATTGGCAGTAATTTTGAAAATATGTCACAAGCTATGAATTAGAAAAGAAACTGTTTGGGAACCGAGTCAATCTTGCTTCGACTCTTTTCCAGCCAAACGCCCATCTTTCGGGCATCGACAAGCAGGATATAGAAAGAGCGTAAAAAAAAGCTATACGTTACATTCTTGAACGTTTTGCCGCCGGCTGGGAGAGAGGTGTTAATTATTAGCCAATAGTCTACTTGGTTCAGTTGTTGGGTTGGCAGGGGAAGGGAGGTGAGTCGTGTGCTCTTTGTGGATAAAAAGGAACTATTTGTGACAAACTATTCATTTCCCATTATTGCCTACAAAGAGTTGAAGGAAAATGTATTTTCTCGGATTTCTGTGTTTTAGCAATAGCTTGAGATTCCTGATACGGGTCCCAGTCAACCAGCATTCCGTTACCTTGATCCCGGGGGATAGCAGCAGGATGGACCTGGATCCCCTGGCCGTGGTGAAACAGGAGGAAGACTACAAGGATTCTGTAGTAAAGGAGGAACCACGGGATGAGGGGGAATCAGGTAGCGTATATTGAATACTATGTCATCTCAACAACAAGAGTATTCGACTGCTCCCAGTGGAGTCTAGACGGTCATCTCTCTCTTGTACACTGATTAGGCCTCTCTGCCTTATTGGCAAAACTGGCAAATTTGACAGTTGGTAAAATCAAGTTGAAGGAAGTAGTGTGATTAGAATCAAAATCAAAGAGAATGTGAAAAGCTGACTACCAGTACAGTAGAACCTCGTTCATATGTTTCTCATTCATACATTCACTATATTTCTATTTTCACCACGTGGTGAAAATAGTCTCCGGTGCTATTTTCACCACCTGGTGAAGATAGGCTCTGATATAAACCAAATGAATAAAAAATAGCACCAGAGGCTATTTTCACCAGGTGGTGAAAATAGCACCGGAGCCTATTTTCACCAGGTGGTGAAAATAGCATCAGAGACTATTTTCACCAGGTTAACCGTGTAGGCCTATGCCAGTTTGTATGTTTGCAATGTTTATACATAGCACATAGAAATCATGTGACGGCAGGGCAGGCGATGCTGATTGTGGAAAGTGCAGTCGCAGGATGTTACTAGTTCTCCAACTACCGTCACTTGATGATATTCGTTGTTGGGACTGATAATTGTGTACATATCGTCAACAAGTGCGGTATTCACAACTTCATCTGGAATGTTCTGACAATTCTTGCGTATTAGCTTCCTAGCCTACGATGTGAACTTCTGTAATATTGATGTCATTTCCTGTGAATCGGCTGCATGCATTTCTTGAGTAGTAGTAGTGGTAGTAGTAGTAGTAGTAGTAGTAGTAGTAGTAGTAGTAGTAGTGGTAGAAGAAGTATTTATTCTTTTAACCCTCTTTCGAGGAAATCGGTACACAATTTACATATTTTACAATATAACTTATTAATAGCATTACATTTGAGTACCGGTATGGCAGTAAGCCATCATTTATGTTTCATCAACAAATTAGTAATTCTAGTATATCAAACAAATAATACAACAAATAATGATACATTACAAGATTTCAGATTGATCGATATGGAATTGAGATAAATCAATAGAACTTGTAGGCCTTTACATATTTGTATACACTATCATTGTTGCGGAACGTCATGTATGTCTTTTCACCCATCATAACGTTTCTATAGTTACTGAGGGACTGTACGCAATCAGCAAGACTGCAGCCTGATGACAAGCAATCCTTTAGTTTGCCATTCTCACTCTCAATTCGATTATTTGTGTTATTACCAAAAGTGACACAACTTTTTCGAAGATACTTCACCCACATTTCCTTCCAATCCAGCCAGTTTTCTACAACATGAATATACAGTTCCTGGCTTCTCTCCATGATCTCTTCGATTGCCAAGTCAAATTCTTCAGGCGCGCTGATGCATGCACGCGAGAAGGCATGCACTGCGCGTTTAACAATTTCTTACAATAAATCAACAATAAACTTGAATAAATTAGATAAATTGGAACAATAAATCTTGTTTCTGCTTCTTTTGTGAGTGCAAGATCAGCAATCTTTGTCTTGAAAGACTTTACTACATGAAAATGACAAAGTAAAATCCTTGCATTGGGAAAATTCTTTCTGATTGCCGATATTTCATTCTTATCCTTGTCTACAAACACTTCAACCATTTTAACAGCAAGATGGCTTTGGAGGAACAAGGCATTCCACTGCCAATAGCATTAAGAGTCCACAGGAGTCGCCAGATTGCAGTGTCAAATCTGTCTACTCACACCTTCCAAACCACTCACTCGATATACATCAAATCTGCAAGAGCAGTGGATGAAGGATGAAACTATGTTCCTTGCTCACCACTTATTCTTTACCATCATTTCCATCATCTCGAACATGAGAAAGAATTGCTGATATGATTTTCTTTTCATAAGAAATCTAATACGCGAGAAACACGAAACAATCCTTTGTGAGGACTCATTGAAAGTTTCATATTATCACCTCTTCTGGTTCACTTGTGAGAAGTAGACGCTCAACGCATGTTTGGCGTTTTTACGCTCAATTTTCGAGCGTATTATGGTTTTGAGCTACATTCCATGTGCTTGACTTGTGTCTGGTGGACGGGCATTGGAGCGGGGGTTATCAGTTGGCACGTGTTGGAGACGGACTACGCACGTGATAGAAGAGGGAGGGATGAGTCATCATGGCACATAGTAACTCGATTCAGCCCGTCTCTTTCATTCGATGTTTCCCAGATTCTCACCCAGTTATATGATATTATGGATGTTCATGTATATTATTTGATAACATAATTTATTCATGTGATTAATTGAAAATAGGAATGGGTAGAACTGTTTTTATCAGTTATTGATCTGAAGAAACATCATCAAAAGTCTGCCATAGAGAATGTCTCATTTATTAGTTTACCAATGAATATGAAACAAGAACACTGATGAGGTATTAGATATTGAGTTGTTCCGTCGCGTTGTGTGAGTTGAATTGTTACTCGACGTTTCGATCTTCACGTTGAGGCCTTTCTCAAGATGTAGTCCGGTTCAGAAGAAAGTACCGTCTCAGACGAACGAGAGTGACCAAGTGATGTGAGGATGAAAAATGATGTAGTTCATATATACTAGTGAATTTATATACTAGGCATATCGACCACGCCAATGAGAGCGTCGCCAGCAGAACGCCTGGAATACCGGCCGCAACCAATGAGCCTGCTCTATTTGCTTGGTCTTTTTCTCAATCGGGTATGCCAGTCAGTTGTTGAACTGGCAGTGGTTTTACTTCTTTCAGACTTGATATTACTATTAGCGGAAGCATTTGGACCCATGCAGCTGGAAATGTATCTGTCAATAGTATCCGTAGGGGGGTCATAAAATGTCGAAACTCATTTGTTAGTCACAGTTGTGTTCGCCAGATCAGTGGTGGCCTTTATAACAGCCCTTGTCCTGCTGTCAACTACATCACACATATCACCAAGGAACTAGTCACCAACGAATGGGAGAGAGTCACAGTACACTATACGACAGAAGTTTGCTTCACTGTGATTGGTTCTTGTTTGCAGGGGTTATTGACGAGGCCGAGTATGATACCAGCAAGTGTGAAGTAACGGAACAGTTCCTAGAGCCAGCCGCTTCAAGCACAGAGCAAGGAATAGACCTGGATTTGCCGCTTGTACCGAGGTGGGATTTACTGAATGTCAAGGATGAATGTGCATTCGAGTCGGAGGAATTAGAAGAGATTGCGTTCGTAGCGGTTAAAACTGAGCTGATTGAAGGCAGTGAGTATTAGTTCCTCTCTCCCATTCCATGAAATAGTGTTTGTAGTTCTGGGTTGTTGCTGAGCAATGCTGTGGATCACTGAGAGTGAACAGCTGATCCACAAGTGCCTTTACCTGGCTTTGCAAGCCTTGCTCTGTGTGAACACCTGACTGGATAGCTGCTTTCCACTCTAGTTGATCTTCCTATAGTCTATTCAATCAGATGAGCTGTATTTACATTGCTCCTAGTGAACCCAGAGATTCCACCCCGGATCCTGACCCTGGGCTGTTCCACAGTTCAACAAGGAGATTATATATACCTCGAAATTTCCACTGCTTGTTTGTAGGACGTTTCTGGTTCCAAATGGCGGTGTACCAACATTTTATAACTTCAATTGATTGTCAAGCTGTCAACCTGGCCCGTGTTACTGATATTTTGACAGCTGTGCCTAGATTCAACTTGTAGGTTTGTTGTTCAAATGACAGACACATATCATGTTTTCTCCTATATAGAGTGGTATGTATTGATTCCATGTGTATTGCAGTCAATTGTTCAGCAAAGATCAGTCTCTATCCATGATCTATTGGATCAGAATAGTTACTTTGAAACTTGACGCAAGTGAGAGAGAATGAAACTATCTGCTCTTGGGCAAATATCGCCCACCCTACCCTGCACTGGGGTTCGAGTTCCTGCGGGCTCAACTGGGGTGTGCACTGTGTAAACTCGACAATGTTTTTAACTGCCATCAGACGGCAAGTTGAGCCACGGACAAACACGCAGTGAAAAATAAGCTGAAGTGGAGTGGAAATGAGACTATAGATTGCTGATCAAATAAGCAGGGTATCAGTGATACTTCGATTCCGGTACAATATCGCTGCAAGTCACTATCAATATCGGTATAATATACAATACAATATCGATCGCTTCACTTTCATTTTGAATTTTAGTATCACAGAAATATTGAGATGTCGTTCACGCCATAATTTCTATCCAATTCAGCCTAATGGACTCGGCAAGTTAGGGCCTGATGTGAGAAAAAGCAAGAACAATGCTCACGCCATCCTGTCCATCATTTGTTGTTATATAACATTATTTCTCTGTGCAATGTAGACTACCTGCGCAACTCTGCTCACACCTGTTGGTTCAATCGAGTGCTTGTTCTGTTTCTCTAGTTTCATACGAAGATGGCAGCACTGGTAATGAAATGTGCTGGGATGCTACGAGTGTGGACAATGTCGCCTCCACCAGCGTTGATAACAAGAAGCAAGCAGTGAAGCGCAGAGTCCCTGAGAAAGTGATGGAGTCTATCAAGCCTGCCACGCCCACTACGAGTGTGGACAGTGCTATTGTTGCCCCCCCTAATGTTGAGAGCAAGACAGATGAGAGTGAGCCAGTTTCAATCATGACTTGCAAGGATTGTGGCTACGAGACAGCTCTCAACTCTTCAATGAAGTACCACATGTTGAGTCACACAGGAGTATGCGTCTTTCAGTGTGCTTATTGTCATATTGGTTATAATAAGAAGAGTTTCTTAACACAACACGTAGAGTCAGTGCATCGCGCACTTATCTGCACAGAATGTGAGTACACTAGTGTGCTAGCTGACGACATGAGGCGGCACAGAACGAATACCGGAGAACAACCCTTCCATTGTACTGAATGTTCTTACAAGACCAGCTGTAAAGGTGATCTTACACAACACACGATGACAGCACATTGCAAAGAGAAGCTGTTGACCTGTACAGAATGTGAGTACACTTCATCTCATGCTAGCAACATGGAGAAACATATGTTAACACACAGCACAATGGAACTTCTTGTGTGCTCCACATGTGGATATATGTGTGTAGAGAAGAATGACATGATGAATCACCAGCAAACGCATGCAGATAAAAAGCCATATGCTTGTGACCAGTGTAGTTTCAGATCTATTAATAGAAGTGGCCTCAAAGAACACATTCCTACACATACCAGTGAAAAACCATTTGCTTGTGACCAGTGTAGTTTCAGATCTATTAATAGAAGTGGCCTCAAAGAACACATGCCTACACATACCAGTGAAAAACCATTTGCTTGTGACCATTGTAGCTTCAGATCCAATCTAAGAAGTGCCCTCAAGAGACACATGTTGAAACATATCGTCGAGAAACCGTTTGCTTGTGACCATTGTGGCTTCAGATCCATTCAGAGAAGTGCCCTCAAGAGACACATGTTGAAACATACCGGCGAGAAACCGTTCGCTTGTGACCAGTGTAGTTCTGGATTCATTCAGCAAGGTGCCCTTAAGAGACACATGTTAACACATACCGGTGAGAAACCGTTCGCTTGTGACCAGTGTAGTTCTGGATTCATTCAGCAAGGTGCCCTTAAGAGACACATGTTAACACATACCGGTGAGAAACCGTTCACTTGTGACCAATGTAGTTCTAGATTCATTCAGCAAGGTGCCCTTAAGAGACACATGTTAACACATACCGGTGAGAAACCGTTCACTTGTGACCAATGTAGTTCTAGATTCATTCAGCAAGGTGCCCTCAAGAGACACATGTTGAAACATACCGGCGAGAAACCGTTCGCTTGTGACCAATGTAGTTCTAGATTCATTCAGCAAGGTGCCCTCAAGAGACACATGTTGAAACATACCGGCGAGAAACCGTTCGCTTGTGACCAATGTAGTTCTAGATTCATTCAGCAAGGTGCCCTTAAGAGACACATGTTAACACATACCGGTGAGAAACCGTTCACTTGTGACCAATGTAGTTCTAGATTCATTCAGCAAGGTGCCCTTAAGAGACACATGTTAACACATACCGGTGAGAAACCGTTCGCTTGTGGCCAATGTAGTTCTAGATTCATTCAGCAAGGTGCCCTTAAGAGACACATGTTAACACATACCGGTGAGAAACCGTTCGCTTGTGGCCAATGTAGCCTCAGATTCATTCAGAGAAGTGCCCTCAAGACACACATGTTAACACATACTAGTGAGAAACCTTTTGCTTGTGGTCAGTGTAGCTTTAGATACTTTCACAAAAGTGCCCTGAAGAGACATATGTTAACTCATACCGGTGAAAAACCATTTGCTTGTGACCAGTGTATCTACAGATGCATCCAGATAAGTGCGCTAAAGACTCACATGTTAACACATACCGGTGAGAAACCATTTGCTTGTGACCAGTGTAGTTACAGATGCATCCAGAGAAGTGCGCTCAAGACACACATGTTGACACATACCGGTGAGAAACCATTTGCGTGTGACCAGTGTAGTTACAGATGCATCCAGAGTAGTGCGCTCAAGACACACATGTTAACACATACCGGTGAGAAACCGTTTGCTTGTGACCAGTGTAGCTTTGGTTCCATCCAGAGAAGTGTTCTAAGGACACACATGTTGACTCATACCGGTGAGAAACCGTTTGCTTGTGGCCAGTGTAGCTCTAGATTCTTTCAGAGAAGTGTCCTCAAGGCACACGTGTTAACACATACCAGTGAGAAACGGTTTGCTTGTGACCAGTGTAGCTACAGATGCATTCACACAAGGGACCTCAAGAGACACATGTTAACACATACCGGTGAGAAACCATTCGCTTGTGGCCAGTGTAGCTACAGATCCACTCGAAGAAGTGGCCTTAAGAGACACATGTTAACACATACCAGTGAGAAACCATTTGCTTCTGGCTAGTGTAGCCTTAGTTCTGTTTAGAATGTTCACCTTAAGACACACATGTTGACACATACCGGTGAGAAACTATTTACTTGTGACCAGTGTAGCTTCAGATCCATTCTTGGAGGTAGCCCCAAAAGACACAATCTGTCAACATATACTGGTGAGAAACTGTTTGCTTGTGGCCATTGTCGCTTTAGATGCAGCGAAAGTAGTCACCTTGAAAAACACATGCTAACTCATGACAAGTGAAAGAAACGTGGCCACAAGAAGAGTACAATGCTTCTCATTATCACTACACTAGCAGGCCTCATGGTAGTGTTTGTTGCCCGTGGCGACATGTTGAAAGACTGTTCCAATAGTCGGGGGCGAAGCCGCAGCCCAGTTTGCCAAAAGCAATCTCTCTGGTTCATTCAATATTCTTCCATCAAGAATCTGACTGTTTCTTACATCATAGTCAAGTATTTGTTCGTATCAAATCATTACAATATTGTTGCGTTAGCTTCGGCTTCATTTATCGTGGCGGTAAACGTACCAAAGGACAAATGCCATATCGATAGAATCGAATCACAGCATCATTTACTCTGCCCCCTCGAATAGCTATATACACTGGTTGTACATACATTTGTGAGAATTAGGGACCACCTAATGATATTGAAATGATTTTAACAGATCAAATTGATTTGTTAACAATTCACAAATATAGTTTGCCATCACAGATCCCTGGAAATCATGCAATCCAGGCAGTTGCTCCTGTATTCCAGCCAGGCAGTCATGGGGACTGTTCTGGCCATGTCTCTGCTAATTGAGCCTCCCTATTTCTATGTCATCAGTCATCACTCACACAAATAGCTTTTTCTAGACTCGAAATCAAATGATATCAAAATCCATTATCACTTGCATGTGAATAACGTAAAGCCCTCTTTCATACTCACATGAAGTGGACATTGAAATAGCGGCAGCCAAAGGTCACTTTGCCTCCTTCCGAAACCTCCAGATATACTGTAAGCATACTGGATGCATTCCGAACGTTCCGAAACCACCGCGCCAGTAGATTATGCGTACTGGGAACACAAGAGCTATTTGTCCCAGTGAAAGTAATGGCAACCTCCATAAATGATGCGAGATTACATTAGTTAATTCACAGACAAATCGGAGTGTGAATATAGTTATAAATAAGGCAGAGAAACTGCATCTGGAGATATGTTAGTTGATTCAAAATGTATTTGAGATTTATTTGCATATACATTTTCCTACACATTGTTTCATAAATCATAACTTACATTTTATTGAAACACAATAATGTCGTCCATCGTTTTATTTTCGAACTGAACTGGGTGTGTTCTGTTACTGAAGCCCACTGGACAAACATAATTCTGATGGCAAGTAGGCCTACTGTACCACAAGTAAGGCCAAGAGTGTGATGTTTACTACTACTGGGAACACTTCTAGGTTCTGGCTGTTTCATATCTTACGAATAAAGAGCTTGATAAGTATTAAAACATGTATTTAATGGATTACGTATAAACACTACTGGGATACATGACTGACCCAAGCACTGGCTGCGCCACTGCACTGCACTGGCACTGCACAGTGCAGAGCACTGGCGTCTCTGGAAGCCTCTACACGGCCAGTATGAACATTGAATATGGCCAGTATGGTTACTGGATAGCACATCCTCCTTTCTCTACAATTTTTTTTTTTATTACATAAACTTTGACATTTATTAATTTTTTAAAAAGTGGGGTTATGAGAGTGTTATTGGATGCTTTTACAAGACTAAGATGTTCCTTGGTTTAATAATACGTCCACTCCTAGTTACGCAGTTCTGTTGTTCTGCATTTGCAGATTCAAGTAACTTTCTGGGAACCTCTGTACTTGCTGGAACATTTTCTGAATTGCTCTCAACTGCGCTCTTGAAGCGGATAAACAACATCGGGTAACTGATGATCATCTGGAATACGTTTCACTGGTTGTAGATGTATTCTATTTCTTCTAAGAATCCCTTCTCCCGTTGATACTTCTGTGTTCTTATGTCGAGGGTCTTACTTAGTTTAATAAGAACACGTTGTTACTAACTAGGAACTGCTTTAATATTATGATTATAAACACTTTACATAGTAGCGGTACTCTGTGGCCTGCCCACACCCTTGAGCTTCTGTCTGCCGGCTTATCCGACTGCGACTGCGCGTGTCCGGTGCGTACCAACATAACAAAACCATACATGACATCTTTCCTTTCCCTACAATGTTTTACAATACAAATACACCTTACGAATAGAAATAAGAACATTCATCTTGAAACATTAATTATCGTTAGAACAAATAAGAACCCCACTTATTTTAAGACCACTGATAATCTTTAAGCCTCTCAGGGGCTCGTGTTATACGTTTGGGCCTTTGAGAATCTACTTCTGAGCTTCTGGGATCAGAATATCTTGAGGATTGGTCAAAATTAACGTCCTCGGTCTCACGTATCAATAAAGAAGGTTCTACCACTTTTATCCCTGCTTTGTCATCATTATCTGATTCCTTATAGTTGGCATCTCTTTCCATCTGGACCATTGCAGGATTATGTGATCTCCTCAAGTGGGCATGATTACGCCTGTATAGCTGATGTTCTGGTGTCTCCACTACGTAAGACCTAGGAGCTGCATGCTTAGCTCTTACAACTCCAGGACGCCATGTCCCTTGTTTCTCTATCAGTACACTGTCACCTTCCTTCAATGCTGGTAGGTCATGAGCTGCTCTATCATAATAGCTTTTCTGAACCAGCTGATTTGCATATAACCCATTTTTCACATTCAGCTCAACCTTAGGTTTCAATGCACTCTTCACAACAGGAAGTTTACCCCGCAACTGTCACGAGCGGGTCGGTCGAGTAAATTAAGAGTTGAAGCCGACCAATCCCGGACGAGAGTAGCATTTCTCCGTCCAGAGATCAAGCCACGCCCCTTACGTGCGTTATAAGCCATTAAAAATGGCAAATATTATGTTCAAGGGTTATATATTTGATTATCCAATTAATGCACATTATAATTGAAAATAATGAAAATAAAAGAAAAAACCCAATCATCATAAAATATTTATGGTTGAAGGCTGAATCCATTAGTTTAGTTTGATGATTGTCTATTAATTTTTTAATGTTTGAAAATACCTAGTCAGTTTGGTGAAAATGGAATACATGGAATAATGGAAACATGGAATAATCAATGATAGGACCTACATCATGGACTGAATGAAACAATATTATAATGTACGATGATTAAGAAACCAGCTCTTAATAGTCTTCAGGATTATGATAATAGTTTGGGGCACAATTTAATAGTAAAGGCTTTCCATTTCAAATAGAATTTTATATAAACTTCAAAAAAATGCACGAAATAAGTCTGTTTGTTGCTCATATTGAGCGTCAATTTTATTAGTCTGTATCAAGATGCATTGAGGGTTGCGTTGGTTCGCCGTGTTGAGATGGTGTCTCGACTTGAACCAGAAATACTTCCCATTTCCTTATCTCTTTCCTTAGAACTACACTAACCAACTACGCTATAGGCTTATGAAAAAGGATATTAACTGGTAATGCAATTAAATGAAATGTGAATACATAATTATTATTTGTTTGTGACATGTGGATTTATCACACGCATTCGATTACATATATACAAATCGTCCAGATGTAAGTTACTTTAAATATAGCTTGCTTTATTATGAATTATTATTATGAATTACTTCACAATTTGAATAAGGCACAATTTAACCTCTCTATTTCCGTTTTACTTCATATAAGAAACTGTTTCAGACAACTGAGCAAACGTAAACGTCATTTTGTGTGTATTTGTAAACAAAGTTAGTTCCTTTCATTACTACACACTACGCATAATTGGTTGTTCTAACAATTTGGATGTAAAATTGGTACATATTTTCAACATGGGAGGGATAGGAGGAAAATGTACCATATCGAGGCCGGCGAACCAATGCATCTTGGTCTGTATAATAGGACGTTTCAATAAGTATGGTCATTGTCCGTATGAATGTGTACGATGCTGGGAGATTTATCATTCAACAACCCATCCTTTATATTCTCCGTCTTTCCCAGCTCTCTTCCTCTTAGTTGACACAAACCGTTGTTGAGGTGTCACATTCTTGTTAGCTGGCTCATTTGTGTTATTTAGGCCTACATCGGCATGAACGTTGGTTTTAGTAGATCCATCTTTTATTATATCCATAATTTTAGAAAAGTGTCCGTCAATCTTTGCTAAATTTTCTTCACTCAAGGTAGAGCATGATAGTGAACCAAAAATCAACTTAGATAATGCTAGGCGCTTCTTCATCGCGTCATTTGTGTCACATAATGCGGCGTTATGTGCTTTCACTGCATCTAAGAGATCAGTTACTTCAGAATTGTCATGTGGAATACTGTTATCGTAATCCATGACAGTGGATGGTAGTGCGGTCTTCTTCACACAGGCATGGATGTGTTTGCATATATTGAACTTGATGAGATTATCGATACATTCGCAGGAGAACATATGGACACAAATATTGCAGTCTTGGCAACGCAGCATACAATCAGTGCAAGAAATAGATTCATTTCTCAAAACAATATAAACAACATCTTCATTTCGAGAAGACGTAACTCCCCAAGCTCCTTCACCAAGAACTGAGATGAGAGAACTATCTATCGTTTGACTCCTTGTATGTGACTGGCCTATGAGTCGAATGCGTGACGTTGGAGTCTTTTTTGTGATTTTAATGAGTCTATCAAAAATTTTGTCTCGACTCATTTTAATAAGGGCATTTATGCACTTGTCAATTTTTTTCACTTTCTTACCCTCTAAGTATATGTGTTTCAATACTTTATGCCCAAGTGCATATTTGTATTGAGCCCCAAGCCAATGCGATACGCATATGCCCATACTTCGGGTCTTGTCGCGTAATGTTTGGAGAAGTACTCACCAAATTCTCGAGTCTTGATCTGTGATAAGTGACTGAATGAAAGCTTCTTGTCCATATCGGTCTCTTGAAGAATTACTCGTAAGCCCTTGTACACAATGCTTTTCTTCTCTTTGCTGCCATTTATTTTTGATAACTGGCTTCTCCAGTTTTTGTCGACGTGCCAAGTACGTAGCAGGCGATGTTCGGCCTCGCCCATCACGCGCCGCCAAGCGTTGTAATAAGCAGACGCGTCATCTGACATAAATACTGCAGCACTAATCTGGCCGACACTTTCGCGCACCTTGGAAAAGAAGACTTCGAAAGCAGTGCCGTCGCTTCTATTGCTCAGGCAGTATGCTAGGGGGCACCCAGCTCCAAACTCATCTATAGTGAGTAATGTATTCAACTCAAAGTCGTACCCGTTTGTGCCGTGTGTGCCATCCACACATATCTTTCCATTCTGACCAAACTTTTTGAACATTTCCTTTTGAAATTTGGTCATTATCACCAGCATGAAATCTTCTTTTTCCAACAAGTTGGTGGAATCATCGCTTCCTTGCATTTTACAATACAGGACGGGCGAATCTTCGTGTAGGGCAATCATCGAACCAATCCAAATTTGTACACCAATCAAGTCATTTTCATGACGGCGATCTTTGAAATTTATATTAAAATCTCTGTTTATATTGTTGATGTCCTGATGGTCCAGTAAATTTAGTCTTCCTTGAACGCTCCCTCCTTCTACGACGGAGTCTCTCACATCGTCCAGAATCCTCTGCATCGTGACACCAGTTTTAAGTAATCCTGAAAAATGTCTTACATTAACAT
Organism: Brachyptera risi; assembly: GCA_964007535.1. Classification (NCBI taxonomy): domain Eukaryota; kingdom Metazoa; phylum Arthropoda; class Insecta; order Plecoptera; family Taeniopterygidae; genus Brachyptera; species Brachyptera risi. The sequence goes on along the minus strand of CAXFZR010000016.1, from coordinate 492,361 downwards.
TGCACAGGCCAGGACAAAGACTAGTCCTGACTAGATCTACACACTATGTCCAGTACAGCTGGTATACCAGTGTACCTACCGGTATCAAATATGACGGGTATTTCTGTTGCAATTTCTACTCAACATCTACTCAAGAATCATACGGCCTACTTGGTAAATAAAACAGGAAGATTAACTGAAATTTCCCCAATGTTTATAGGCCTTATTTCAAAAATTATACTCTTTTGAGTCTGCTGACCGAATGATGGAACGACTCTAATTCGTCAATGTGACAATATGTTTTGCGTTTTCCTTGTCTAGTTTAATACAGAATAATCTTTACCAGCCATTTTCGTTCTATCATCTTTCTGAAGCGTTACGTGTGCGTTGGAAGAGGCGTGGCCACAGTGGGTCTTGTAGTGCACAACGTGTGTTGTCTTGTCCTCGCGTATAACGACTTCGAGACCTGATGGACAAATCGCACCAACTTTTTTTGAGCCCTGACTTTTAAGGCGTTTTTGTCCTTTTGATCTGGGGTTAAATACTCCGGAACGGCTACAATGGGAATAGCCCTTCTTATTTGATCCACTCTCTTTCCACCCAGTAGAACGTATGTAAGAACAGGTTTCACTTTCTTCCAATTTCTTTTTCCACTCGTCGAAATCTGTCAATAAACATGAAAAGATGATTAGAATTTAGAATTTTTTTAATTAGATGGGCCTACAGAATAGGTTATAATTGCTGATTTAATGATTAAAAGTGATGTGCCTATTAATATACAGTACAGTATAGCCAGTACAGTAAATGTACAGTACAGTTCGACATTTATTCTTTCCACTAGCCAATGTAAGTAAGACAGTCGATAAATGTGAGCGGCGTGTTGAGGCCTGAACGTGTTTATGAAGACTCGTCCTGGTATGGTATGCCACGTCGAAGAGTACATAACTATTTTTACGGAAGACTACTTTGATCTACGGTCTCGTCACTCTCGTGAAACATCCAGAAACATGCCGTAATGTTTCTGACTGGTTAACATGACATACCAGACGTGACAGAAATAACCGTGCAACCGTATTTCTATGTGTGAACTTACCATTTTCAGACGCAAATATTTTCTCCTCTGTTTCAATTCTTGTGTTGTGCTCTTCTATTGAAAACTGTAATGTTGAAACGTTCTACTGAAAACTGTAATGTTGGAACGTTCTACTGAAAACTGTAATGTTGAAACGTTCTACTGAAAACTGTAATGTCGAAACGTTCTATTGAAAACTGTAATGTTGAAACGTTCTACTGAAAACTGTAATGTTGAAACGTTCTATTGAAAACTGTCATGTTGGAACGTTCTATTGAAAACTGTGATGTTGAAACGTTCTACTGAAAACTGTAATGTTGAAACGTTCTACTGAAAACTGTAATGTTGAAACGTTCTACTGAAAACTGTAATGTTGAAACGTTCTACTGAAAACTGTAATGTTGAAACGTTCTATTGAAAACTGTAATGTTGAAACGTTCTACTGAAAACTGTAATGTTGAAACGTTCTACTGAAAACTGTCATGTTGGAACGTTCTACTGAAAACTGTAATGTTGGAACGTTCTACTGAAAACTGTAATGTTGAAACGTTTCACTGAAAACTGTAATGTTGGAACGTTCTACTGAAAACTGTAATGTTGAAACGTTCTACTGAAAACTGTAATGTTGAAACGTTCTACTGAAAACTGTAATGTCGAAACGTTCTATTGAAAACTGTAATGTTGAAACGTTCTACTGAAAACTGTAATGTTGGAACGTTCTACTGAGAACTGTCATGTTGGAACGTTCTACTGAAAACTACTTGTCATGTAGGGACAAATGACGTGAGTGGTAGGGATGGGTGGGGAAAGGTCAAGTTAGTACAGGAGATGGAGGGGCTAGTGAAAGTAGCTCGTGGGAGGTTTGGGGAAGGTAGGGTGGTGGTTAGTGGGATTTTATATCGTAGGGATATGCAGAGGGGGGTCATCAATGGTATGAATGACTTTCTTAGTCGTATGTGCGAAAGAATGGATGTGTGTTTTGTGGACTCCAATTGTTGGCTAAGAGGAGAAGGATTAGGTGGGGATGGACTTCATTTGTCAAAGGAAGGGCAGCGTATGTTTGGTGGGCTGTTAGGGAGGGTAGGTGATAGGCTGGGAACACAGGTTTGACTTGAGGGGGGTGCGATGAATGAAGAAAAGGGGGGGAGAGTGGGTGGGGGGGGGAAATAGGTCGAGGGAAAGTAAATGCCAGGAGATTAACCTAATGGTAGTAAATTGTAGGAGTCTAGCAAATAAGGTGGATGAATTTAGAACGCTATTAGAATTGTACCAGCCAGAAGTGGTGGTGGCAGTAGAGACATGGTTGGGAGGGGGTTTTACAGAAAGTGAATTAACTATAGATCGTTACACATTGCATAGAAGAGATAGGGATAGGCATGGAGGGGGGGTAATGGTAGCAGTTAAAAGAGGTATTCAGGGGACAGTGCTCTGGAAGGAAGAGGAAGCAGAGATGATGGGAATGAAGATAACAGTAGGCAAACAGTCTCTTGAGGTAATCGCAGCATATAGGCCTCCGGGGGGGGATTTAGGACTGCTTCATTGCTTAGAGGATAGGCTTAGTGCTAGGGATAATGTAGAGAGTTTAATTATAGCGGGAGATTTGAACATGCCTAACGTAAGATGGGAGGTAGGAGGTAGAGAACAAGGGAGGGGAGTAATGCAAAACATCGTTACGGGCATATTAAACGAAGGTTTTCATCAGGTTGTGGAGGAGGGAACCAGGAGTAGAAGATAGGGGGTACAAATATTCTAGACGTAGTGTTAGTCAGGCCGAGTGAGTTGTGGGCAAAAACAGTGATTGTTGATGGCATTAGCGATCATCGGGTACCTATAGTCAGCTTAGCTTTAGCTCCGGTTCAAACCGATAACGTTGGGAAGAAAGTTTGGGGGTACAAAAGGGTGCAGGCAAGAGAGGTTCAAAAAGCTTTTGAGGATAGGTTTGAGAAGTGGTGTGAGATAGACAAGCGTGATGTTGAAGGTCTGTGGTTCAATTTTCGGAAAGTATATGAGGAGGTTAGAGATATGTTGGTTCCCTATAAGGTGTTGCAGGCAAATGCAGATCCTGCCTACTATAATAGTACAGTTAGGAGGCTTAAGAGAAAGGGTAGAAAGATGAGTAGGAAATTGAGGGAGTCAGGGGAGGGAAAGGAAGCGATCAGGGACCTGAGGCGGGACCTAAACAAGGCTAAGAGGGAGGCGAAAGAAAACTTCATGGGTGGTATGTTTAATGAACGTGATGTACAGGGTAGCTGGAATAGAATGTACAGGTTTGTTTCTAGTCAGAAGGGTAGTAGTAAGGAGTTGCCCACCTTAGTTGATCAGGGAGGGAATGAGTGGAAAACGGATAAGGAGAAGGCAGCAGCATTAAATAGATTCTACGGGGAAGTGTTCAATGTGACTGGATTTATAGGGGAGGGAGAAACAACACTGGAGGGGGAGGGGGAAGAAGTCCTGCTTACAGAGGGGGAAGTGTGGAATGTATTGAGGAAACTAAAAAGTGGGAAGTCACCAGGCATAGATGGGGTGCAAAGCGATCTCCTGAAATTAGCGGGTAGGGGGGTTGTAGGTTATTTGCTAAGGTTGTTCCAAGCCTCACTCACAGCAGGTAGAGTACCGCAAGATTGGAAAAAAGCGGAGGTGGTTCCAATTTCAAAGGGAGGGCAAAGGGGCAGGGTAGACAACTACAGGGGAATCAGTTTAACGTCACATGTATGTAAGATGATGGAAAGGGTAGTTATAAAGAGAATAATGGAGAAAGTAGATGAACATAGGGGTATTTCGGAAGTGCAGCATGGGTTTAGGAAGGGGTATTCATGTGAGACACAGTTGTTAGGTTTTGCGGAAGAGCTGGCAGGGGTAGTAGACAAGGGGGGCTGTATTGATGCAGTGTTTTTAGATTTTGAAAAGGCTTTCGACAAGGTAGATCACTCTATACTATTAGGGAAGTTAAAACTGTCCATTGGGAATGCTGGGTTAGTTAATTGGATTGGAAACTTTCTTCAGGATAGAGTTCAAACGGTTCGAGTAGGTTCGGAGGTTTCAAGTGAGGTTAAGGTTACGTCAGGAGTTCCACAGGGTAGTGTGCTAGGTCCGTTATTATTTGATTTATATATAGATGATCTGACTAGGGTTGTTAATTCGAGAATAAGGTTATTTGCAGATGATTGTGTGGTTTATAGGGAAATCAATACAGAGGAGGATGTAGTAGCTATTCAGGCAGATTTGACGGCACTTAATTGTTGGGTTCAGTTGAACAAGATGGGGTTAAATGAAGGGAAGTGTAAGTTAGTCACCTTTGGTAGGAGGAGAGTGAGGGCTGATGTAGTGTATGATGTAGGAGGGAAGTCACTTGAGTCAGTGGAAAATTACAAGTACTTGGGGGTGGTATTTGATAGACGTCTAGGGTGGGGGAGTCAGATTGAGAGAATAGTAAAAAAGAGTATAAATGCACTAAACTTTGTAATGAGGCAGCTTAGGGGGACAAGTATGAAGATAAAGGAAAAGGCTTATTTCTCGTTAGTGCGTCCCATGGTGGAATATGCTAGTTCAGTTTGGGATCCTTATAGATTAGGTGAGATAAGGGATGTGGAAAGGGTGCAAAGGATTGCAGTTAGAAGGGTTACAGGTAGGGTTAGGAGGTGGAAATGGGGGGAGAATGAAAGGGGGGAGAGGGTGAGAATATTGGAGAGTCCATCTGAGATGATCCGAGACTTGGGATGGCGGGAATTGGAAATACGGAGAAAGGAGGATCGGATCTGTAATTTCTTCAGGGTAATGGAAGGAGAAGGGGGCTGGGGAGAGTTGAATAGGTTGATTGTAAGGAATGAGTCAGGGTATGGGGGTAGGCGAAGTCATGATAGAGCAGTAGTTATAAAGGGGGCTAGATTAGATGTCGGTAAGTTCTCTTTCTTGAATAGGACAGGTAGGGATTGGAATGGGCTTAGTAGAAGTATACTTGAGGAGGATGAAATAGGGTTGAAGCTATTCCGTCAGAAGGTTAGGGAGGCGATAGGATAGGATTGATAGGGAACTTGCCACCGCGCATTTATGTGCAACTGCAAGAGTTGATAATAATAATAATAATAATAACTGTAATGTTGGAACGTTCTACTGAAAACTGTAATGTTGGAACGTTCTACTGAAAACTGTAATGTTGGAACGTTCTACTGAAAACTGTAATGTTGGAACGTTCTACTGAAAACTGCAATGTTGAAACGTTCTACTGAAAACTGTAATGTTGGAACGTTCCACTGAAAACTGTAATGTTGGAACGTTCTACTGAAAACTGTCATGTTGGAACGTTCTACTGAAAACTGTAATGTTGGAACGTTCTACTGAAAACCGTGATGTTGGAACGTTCTACTGAAAACTGTAATGTTGAAACGTTCTACTGAAAACTGTAATGTTGAAACGTTCTACTGAAAACTGTAATGTTGGAACGTTCTACTGAAAACTGTCATGTTGGAACGTTCTACTGAAAACTGTAATGTTGGAACGTTCTACTGAAGACTGTAATGTTGAAACGTTCTACTGAAAACTGTAATGTTGGAACGTTCTACTGAAAACTGTAATGTTGGAACGTTCTACTGAAAACTGTAATGTTGGAACGTTCTACTGAAAACTGTAATGTTGGAACGTTCTACTGAAAACTGTAATGTTGGAACGTTCTACTGAAAACTGTAATGTTGGAACGTTCTACTGAAAACTGTAATGTTGGAACGTTCTACTGAAAACTGTAATGTTGGAACGTTCTACTGAAAACTGTAATGTTGAAACGTTCTACTGAAAACTGTAATGTTGGAACGTTCTACTGAAAACTGTAATGTTGGAACGTTCTACTGAAAACTGTAATGTTGGAACGTTCTACTGAAAACTGTAATGTTGGAACGTTCTACTGAAAACTGTCATGTTGGAACGTTCTACTGAAAACTGTAATGTTGGAACGTTCTACTGAAAACCGTGATGTTGGAACGTTCTACTGAAAACTGTCATGTTGGAACGTACTACTGAAAACTGTCATGTTGAAACATTCTACTGAAAACTGTCATGTTGAAACGTTCTACTGAAAACTGTAATGTTGAAACGTTCTACTGAAAACTGTAATGTTGAAACGTTCTACTGAAAACTGTAATGTTGAAACGTTCTACTGAAAACTGTAATGTTGAAACGTTCTACTGAAAACTGTAATGTTGAAACGTTCTACTGAAAACTGTAATGTTGGAACGTTCTACTGAAAACTGTAATGTTGAAACGTTCTACTGAAAACTGTCATGTTGGAACGTTCTACTGAAAACTGTCATGTTGAAACGTTCTACTGAAAACTGTAATGTTGAAACGTTCTACTGAAAACTGTAATGTTGAAACGTTCTACTGAAAACTGTAATGTTGGAACGTTCTACTGAAAAATGTAATGTTGAAACGTTCTACTGAAAACTGTAATGTTGAAACGTTCTACTGAAAACTGTAATGTTGAAACGTTCTACTGAAAACTGTAATGTTGAAACGTTCTACTGAAAACTGTAATGTTGGAACGTTCTACTGAAAACTGTAATGTTGAAACGTTCTACTGAAAACTGTAATGTTGAAACGTTCTACTGAAAACTGTACTGTTGAAACGTTCTACTGAGAACTGTAATGTTGAAACGTTCTACTGAGAACTGTAATGTTGAAACGTTCTACTGAGAACTGTAATGTTGAAACATTCTACTGAGAACTGTAATGTTGAAACGTTCTACTGAAAACTGTAATGTTGAAACATTCTACTGAGAACTGTGATGTTGAAACATTCTACTGAGAACTGTCATGTTGAAACATTCTACTGAAAACTGTAATGTTGAAACGTTCTACTGAAAACTGTAATGTTGAAACGTTCTACTGAGAACTGTAATGTTGAAACGTTCTACTGAGAACTGTAATGTTGAAACGTTCTACTGAAAACTGTAATGTTGAAACATTCTACTGAGAACTGTGATGTTGAAACGTTCTACTGAGAACTGTAATGTTGAAACGTTCTACTGAGAACTGTAATGTTGAAACGTTCTACTGAGAACTGTAATGTTGAAACGTTCTACTGAAAACTGTAATGTTGAAACATTCTACTGAGAACTGTAATGTTGAAACATTCTACTGAGAACTGTAATGTTGAAACGTTCTACTGAAAACTGTAATGTTGAAACATTCTACTGAGAACTGTAATGTTGAAACATTCTACTGAGAACTGTAATGTTGAAACATTCTACTGAGAACTGTGATGTTGAAACGTTCTACTGAAAACTGTGATGTTGAAACATTCTACTGAGAACTGTAATGTTGAAACGTTCTACTGAAAACTGTAATGTTGAAACATTCTATTGAAAACTGTAATGTTGAAACATTCTACTGAAAACTGTGATGTTGAAACGTTCTACTGAGAACTGTAATGTTGAAACGTTCTATTGAAAACTGTAATGTTGAAACGTTCTACTGAAAACTGTAATGTTGAAACGTTCTACTGAAAACTGTAATGTTGAAACATTCTACTGAAAACTGTAATGTTGAAACGTTCTACTGAAAACTGTAATGTTGAAACGTTCTACTGAGAACTGTAATGTTGAAACATTCTACTGAGAACTGTGATGTTGAAACATTCTACTGAAAACTGTAATGTTGAAACGTTCTACTGAGAACTGTGATGTTGAAACGTTCTACTGAAAACTGTCATGTTGAAACGTTCTACTGAGAACTGTAATGTTGAAACGTTCTACTGAGAACTGTGATGTTGAAACATTCTACTGAAAACTGTAATGTTGAAACGTTCTACTGAGAACTGTGATGTTGAAACGTTCTACTGAAAACTGTAATGTTGAAACATTCTACTGAGAACTGTAATGTTGAAACGTTCTACTGAGAACTGTGATGTTGAAACATTCTACTGAAAACTGTAATGTTGAAACGTTCTACTGAAAACTGTAATGTTGAAACGTTCTACTGAGAACTGTAATGTTGAAACGTTCTACTGAAAACTGTAATGTTGAAACGTTCTACAGAAAACTGTAATGTTGAAACATTCTACTGAAAACTGTAATGTTGAAACGTTCTACTGAAAACTGTAATGTTGAAACGTTCTACTGAAAACTGTAATGTTGAAACGTTCTACTGAAAACTGTAATGTTGAAACGTTCTACTGAAAACTGTACTGTTGAAACGTTTTACTGAAAACTGTAATGTTGAAACATTCTACTGAAAACTGTAATGTTGAAACATTCTACTGAAAACTGTAATGTTGAAACGTTCTACTGAAACCTGTAATGTTGAAACATTCTACTGAAAACTGTAATGTTGAAACATTCTACTGAAAACTGTAATGTTGAAACGTTCTACTGAAAACTGTAATGTTGAAACATTCTACTGAAAACTGTAATGTTGAAATGTTCTACTGAAAACTGTAATGTTGAAACGTTCTACAGAAAACTGTAATGTTGAAACATTCTACTGAAAACTGTAATGTTGAAACATTCTACTGAAAACTGTAATGTTGAAACGTTCTACTGAAAACTGTAATGTTGAAACATTCTACTGAAAACTGTAATGTTGAAACGTTCTACTGAGAACTGTCATGTTGGAACGTTCTACTGAAAACTGTAATGTTGGAACGTTCTACTGAAACCTGTAATGTTGGAACGTTCTACTGAAAACTGTAATGTTGAAACGTTCTACTGAAAACTGTAATGTTGAAACGTTCTACTGAAAACTGTAGTGTTGAAACGTTCTACTGAAAACTGTAATGTTGAAACGTTCTACTGAAAACTGTAGTGTTGAAATGTTCTACTGAAAACTGTAATGTTTGAATTTCCAAATTGCTTGGAGCGACTATTATTACATCTTTACTCTAGACTATGAGGTATAAATCATTATTACATAATTATTTTTATTCACAATAGGCATACAATAAAGAGAGAGTATAATACAGAGGTCTAAATAGACGGTTTATTTTCTAAAGTTTTGGCTATTCTCTTCAAGATTTGAACCTTCTCTCGTTCAATTTCAAGTTTATTGTCTTTATATTTCAACATTGCTGAACAGAAGTTTTCTTTGATATCAACTTTTCTTCTCAAAAGTTCCAGCTCTTCTCTCTTCACCTCCAATTCCTTCAAGTGAAGGTTATGATATTTCTCCGTTGCGTCCTTTGTTTGCAGCAGGCGTGCCTCTGGGGCTTGGTCACGGCAGCGTTTCTTATTCGAGGTTCGGCCTCGGCCTAGAATTTGTGGAGCTCTCGGCAGTTTCGAGACTGTTGCCAGCGGTTGAGGTATTGATGTACTGGGAGGTTCCCAGTCCCATGCTATCAAGTCCTGGGCTTCAGTCACACTAAAAGCCAGCTGAAAGGAAAGCATGTCTCGTGTTGGTACAAAAACAGTGTCAGTTTATGTTACAGCAGAGCCTAGTTGTTGTCTGGGGTTTATAGATAGGCCTACTGACGGTTGGCAGTCATGTAAGTGTTCCAACTGGGACACTGCCACCTTCACATCAGACGTATGGCAGTAGCACGAGTGAGAGTTCATCAATCCCAACAGCCTCAGTGCCTATTGATTTACATGAACATGACACTTGTAATGATATCAGTTACTTGCTTATTTATAAATACAGTACCGGTAGTACAATAGCAGTGATCCCAAACTGAAAATTGATCAAATGACTAAGATTATCAGTGACATTAGTTGGGCTTACGGACAAATTTGTCGGTGAATACAAAACAATTCTCATTCAATTCAAGTGAAAAAGTGGTTTGAAAATTCATAGCATCGTACTGCTGTTTGTATGGTTCATGACGTATGGGTTAGAACAGTGTTGGGAAAGTTCACTAATGAAAGGAACTTTCAAATAGTTCAGTTCATGTCGAATAAATCAATCTTTTGAAAAGTTTAAAGTTCGTTTTCGTGGCTTTGCTGTAAAAGTTCAAATTCAAAAATACATGAGTTTGTTCAAAAATTAAAATTTAAATTTAAAAAATTAAAATTAAAATTAAAAAAAATTAAAATTCACCTTAAAATTATGTGTAAAAAAAGGGTTAAAAAATAAGATCAACCACATTGTTTTGTGCGTCATCTTACTCGGTGGTTAGACAACTACCAACAGCGTCATCCATTTATATTACAATTAATTAAAACCATCAAATCAACCAATAGACTGTTCACTATTATAATTTACAAACACTAAATGCACATCGCTTCCAGACGCTAGAACAATACAATCAGTGTGCACAGCCTGCATACAACTACAAGTCACAACACGTCAACCTGGACCGCACGTGGCTGCCGGCTCGCCTGGTGACAAGTGATCACATGGTGCAATCAGTGTGCACAGCCTGCATACAGCTACAAGTCACAACACGTCAACCTTGACCACACGTGGCTGCCGGCTTGCCTGGTGACAAGTGATCACATGGTGCAATCAGTGTGCACAGCCTGCATACAACTACAAGTCACAACACGTCAACCTGGACCGCACGTGGCTGCCGGCTCGCCTGGTGACAAGTGATCACATGGTGCAATCAGTGTGCACAGCCTGCATACAACTACAAGTCACAACACGTCAACCTGGACCACACGTGGCTGCCGGCTCGCCTGGTGACAAGTGATCACATGGTGCAATCAGTGTGCACAGCCTGCATACAACTACAAGTCACAACACGTCAACCTGGACCGCACGTGGCTGCCGGCTCGCCTGGTGACAAGTGATCACATGGTGCAATCAGTGTGCACAGCCTGCATACAACTACAAGTCACAACACGTCAACCTGGACCACACGTGGCTGCCGGCTCGCCTGGTGACAAGTGATCACATGGTGCAATCAGTGTGCACAGCCTGCACACAACTACAAGTCACAACACGTCAACCTGGACCACACGTGGCTGCCGGCTCGCCTGGTGACAAGTGATCACATGGTGCAATCAGTGTGCACAGCCTGCATACAGCTACAAGTCACAACACGTCAACCTGGACCACACGTGGCTGCCGGCTCGCCTGGTGACAAGTGATCACATGGTGCAATCAGTGTGCACAGCCTGCATACAGCTACAAGTCACAACACGTCAACCTGGACCGCACGTGGCTGCCGGCTCGCCTGGTGACAAGTGATCACATGGTGCAATCAGTGTGCACAGCCTGCATACAACTACAAGTCACAACACGTCAACCTTGACCACATGTGGCTGCCGGCTCGCCTGGTGACAAGTGATCACATGGTGCAATCAGTGTGCACAGCCTGCATACAGCTACAAGTCACAACAGGTCAACCTGGACCGCACGTGGCTGCCGGCTCGCCTCGTGACAAGTGATCACATGGTGCAATCAGTGTGCACAGCCTGCATACAACTACAAGTCACAACACGTCAACCTGGACCGCACGTGGCTGCCGGCTCGCCTGGTGACAAGTGATCACATGGTGCAATCAGTGTGCACAGCCTGCATACAACTACAAGTCACAACACGTCAACCTGGACCACATGTGGCTGCCGGCTCGCCTGGTGACAAGTGATCACATGGTGCAATCAGTGTGCACAGCCTGCATACAACTACAAGTCACAACACGTCAACCTGGACCACACGTGGCTGCCGGCTCGCCTGGTGACAAGTGATCACATGGTGCAATCAGTGTGCACAGCCTGCATACAGCTACAAGTCACAACACGTCAACCTGGACCACACGTGGCTGCCGGCTCGCCTGGTGACAAGTGATCACATGGTGCAATCAGTGTGCACAGCCTGCATACAGCTACAAGTCACAACACGTCAACCTGGACCACACGTGGCTGCCGGCTCGCCTGGTGACAAGTGATCACATGGTGCAATCAGTGTGCACAGCCTGCATACAACTACAAGTCACAACACGTCAACCTGGACCGCACGTGGCTGCCGGCTCGCCTGGTGACAAGTGATCACATGGTGCAATCAGTGTGCACAGCCTGCATACAACAACAAGTCACAACACGTCAACCTTGACCACACGTGGCTGCCGGCTCGCCTCGTGACAGGTGATCACATGGTGCAATCAGTGTGCACAGCCTGCATACAACTGCAAGTCACAACACGTCAACCTGGACCACACGTGGCTGCCGGCTCGCCTGGTGACAAGTGATCACATGGTGCAATCAGTGTGCACAGCCTGCATACAACTACAAGTCACAACACGTCAACCTGGACCGCACGTGGCTGCCGGCTCGCCTGGTGACAAGTGACCACATGGTGAAATCCCAAACAGAGAATATTATACATTTGGGATAGACTGTAGAATAGTCAATCTCACTCGGAATTTGAACGGGGAAGTACGGATAGTGCAATCGTGTCGAATTAGAATTACGAATGATCTAAAATTATGAATTTTCAAATGAACCTTTTATTCCGTTAAAGATCACCAAAAAATCAAACGAGAATAAAGTTCAAGATAGTCGACTATAAATGTAACGCGTTCATTGAAAAGTTCAGAAAATACGAAAATGCGTTTGTGCGAACGCGTTCATTTTAAAAGTTCGTTACCCAACACTGAATTTGAATACAAATTGTTGCATTACATAGAGCAGAATAACTGCTTACATAATTTTAAATAATTAAAATGGGTTGGTAAGATCGCCCTTGTGGTGCCCCGTCCAAACGACAATGATTTTGTATCAAGTTTCGATGTTATTAAAAAAAAAAAAAGAATAACTGCTTGAGAAATGGAATAAAACCTATTTAATTGACTTACCGGTACAGGATCATCAGAGTCGCTTGTTTTAAGCGCACTCTTGATGTGGGCGTGGCCTTGAATCGCCGTTGATCTGATGATGTTGACAATTCTCTGTTGAATGGGAGTGAGCGCCTCTTGGGATGGCTCACTCCCGCCTGTTCTACGACTGTGGAGGCTGATGCGGGATTGCTTGTCCTTGGCCACTCGACGCATGCCATGCCAACACTGGAAACACAAATACAAATTGTGACACTTGAATTGAAGTTTGTTAACCAAATAATGTAGAACAAATGAATAAAAACTGGGAAAACGGGTTATTGTGTTGTCGCGTTGATGGATGAGCTAAAACATATCAACTTATCTTTGGATTGGTTATTATTATTACACCTTGAGATCCAAACAATTATGTCACTGTCATCCTATTTCATAACTAATTTCTATGATAATAAAGAAGGCTTTGTTGTAATAGTTTCCAATTAATTGGTGACACCTGTTGCTGGGATTTAATTGCCACATTCCATTGTCGACGAGACCATCAACATAAGCTATTTGTGCCCCGGTACAGAACCAATGTTGGACAGACTCGTGATTGGGTCAGACTCTGGAATCACCTGCCCCAAGACCAGATGGAAGTTTTTCCAAAAGATATCTTCCACTTCAATGGAATTATAAATAATTCATATACAGTGAAACCTCTATGCATTGTTCCCCGATCCATCGTTTTCCTGCTTGTAACATTCATTTTACCTCACTCCACTCTCATTAGACGAGCTTTAGCGAGGATTCAATTTGACATACTGAAAAAAATTGGTGTTCGTTTTTATGTTGTTTTTTTTTATGTTTTTTTGTCGGTTCTCCACAGGTCAAACGGCTACAGCTATCAACTTCAAACTTTTTTTCATTATGGTTCCTCATCTAGCTTAGATCTGTATAGTTTTGTGGCATTATCGGGTGGTAACTTTTATTTTTATGAATTTTAGAAATTTCAAAAATACTCATTAGAATAACACGGCGGAAAAAAAATTAAAACATTTTTATTTTCAAAAAAATTGAAATTTTGTGTGAAGTTGAATAACATCTTGATACACATTTCTGAAAATTCTCAGCTTGATCGGGTCAGCCATTTTGAAGAAAAAACATGAAATGTGCTAAATTGGTACCACTAGAAGCCGTTTTTACCCATTTATAACTAAAATGTTACCCTATTGGCGAATTTAGGCAAAAGTTTGGCAATGAAGTCGACATACTATTACTATCCACTCGTCTAACAACGCGTATATAGCGTTTTCATAGTATAATCAATGTTAAATTTTCCTGGATGGCTTTCCTGCATGGATGGTTTAATCTTCCTGGTCCCTTGAAAAACGATGAATAGAGGTTTCGCTGTACTCATTCTTCTTGACGTACTTCACCAATATGTATGTACAACTACTAATCCTCAACCACCGGATTTCCAATCCAAAGTTGTATGTAAACTAGGCAAACGCGTTATGTGTTTCCGCGTTGATGGATGAGCTACTTATACCAACTTATGTCTTTGGATTGGTTATTTATATATATATATATATATACACCTTGAGATCCAAACAATTAAGTCACTGCCATTTTATTTCCTAATCAATTTCTATGATAGGCCTAATAAAGAAGGCTTTGTTATAATCATTTACGGTTAATTGGTGACACCTGTTGCTTAAATTCAATAGGTATTTTAATAGCTTAGAGTGATTTACAAAAATTACATTAGGCTATATATTTTTCTACATCAAAACAGCTGATCCGATTTGAGTGAAAATTCGGAATAATGTGTATCATTATTATATTGAAATTTCCTGATAATCTGAATTCTCTCGGATGAAATATTTTTCACGAATTTTTTCCTATGGGTTATTCTTATGGGATTTTTAAAAACTTTGAAATGAGTTTTCTCAGAAGTGGTTGAACCGATTGCGCCTCAAAACTATACAGTATCGAGTTAGATAAGTACACTTGTGTATGCCAAGTTTCAATTGATTTTGAATTTTCGTTTGACCTGTGAAGCGCGAAAAAAAGGCACTTTTTTCCGAGTATGGTGAAATTGAGCCTTTGCTCCGCTCGTCCAACAAGTAGTATGCATATATCATTGATATATTTCTTTATTTTGACATTAACTTGATATATCAATTGAAAAAGGTGAGGTTCGGTCTGTTGACTGCTCTTAACGAGCCTAATACGTTACAATAATTGGTTCAAAAATATATATACAACCAGATATACGATCACTAAAAATGTTGTTAAACCGGCACGTGCAGCGCAGTGGTTAACTCACTCGCTTCATGTGATCCGGGAGGTGAAGGGGCATATCGGACATGGTTTGATCCCCGCCACTGTTCATCTTTACAGGTTTTTTTTTGTGGTTTCCCTCTATAGTCTAGGCTGATGCTGGGACGGTTCCCACAATATAGGCCACGACCGCTTCCTTCCCACTATCCTTCCCACTACCCATAAAACCTTCATCATTCATTCGACGCCAATAGATCTTGCTCTTGGTTATCAAACTATAGTGCGTCGTTAAACCCAATATAGAATGAAATAAAATGTTAATATTATATTCCGTACAATTAATTATTCGTTATTAATTTATTATTAATGTATTATTATCAATTTTAATTAATTAAATAATAAGTAATTAATTAATTAGTGATTACTAGATGGTAATTACAATTTATCACCATAATTGATGAGCGTAGCGAAGTCTCCATCCCACTCTTATAGGGCTTTGTCTGTGTTTTTTTTTTTTTTTTTTTTTTTTGTAAGCACTCCACAGGTCGCAAGGGTTGACTGATCAACATGAAACTTTTTTTGTACACGCAAACTCATCCAACTTAGAACTGTATAGTTTTTGGGATGAATCGGTCGGACCGATTTTGAGAATCATCATCTCAAAGTTTCTAAAAACCCCATAAGATTTGGCTGGGCGGAAAATGTTGAAAAATAAAATCTCTCCAAATGGGATGAAATTTTCTCTAAATGTGTATACATGGATTTTACACATTATTACGATTTTTTAAGCAATTCTGATCAGTCGTTTTGGAGAAAAAAAATAAAATGACTGATAATATTCATAAAATATATCATAAAAATTATGACAGAATTAAGTTGTCGAGATTCACTGCTTTCTAGATTCAAGAGTTGACCAACAATGAAGTATTTTTTATATGCGTCAAGGTGTGTAGAATACCAGAGTCAATGAAGTGGCAAGAGTAGAACTTCTTTAACGACTTTTATAGCTTATTCAGATATCAAGGTGTGTAGAATACCAAAGTCGATAAAGTAGCAAGGGTAAAACTATTTCAAGGACTTTTATACCTTATTGAGATATCTCGCTCATCTTACAACGCATATTTCGCGTTTGACTAGTGTAAGCAATTATTTAGGTTTGCCACCCCTTGTTTCACGCACCTGAGACACTGTGCTAGAAACTCAAGTCACGTTGGGCGTGGGTTCGAGTCTCCATCAAGCATTATTTTTTTCATTTCATCCACTCATTCGTCCCCCCCAATAGCCTAGCTGTTGGTGGGGTCTTTACTTGAACAATATCTAGCAAAGTAGGGTTTTTATAAGTGTTATACACTACAAAACGTGCACGGATATGGTTATACTTTGAGGCGTTTATTTTTAGATGAGCGTAGCAAAGATTCCATTTCACATACCGAAAAAAATGGGCTTCGTTTTTAAGTTTTTAGTTTGTTTGTTTTTTCATGTTTTTTTTGTCGGTTCTCCACAGGTCAAACGGCTACAGCTATCAACTTCAAACTTTTTTTCATCATGGTTCCTCATCTAACTTAGATCTGTATAGTTTTGTGGCATTATTGGGTGGTAACTTTTATTTTTATGAATTTTAGAAATTTCAAAAATACCCATTAGAATAACACAGCGGAAAAAAAAAGGAAATACTTTTATTTTCCAAAAAAATGACATTTGCATGAAGTTGAATTACATTCTGATACACATTTCTGGAACTTCTCAGCTTGATCGTGTGAGCCATTTTAAAGAAAAAACATAAAATGTGCTAAATTGGTACCACTCGAAGCAGTTTTTACCCATTTATAACTTAAATGTCACCCAATTGGCGAATGTAGGCAAAATTTTGGCAATCAACATATCCGCTCGTCTAACAACGCATATATATGGCATTTTCCTAGTTTTAATCAAGTATTACACACATTTAAAGTCACTAGGCCTAACGGATACAACGGAAAAGTGCGGATATGGACAACTCGCTCTCTCCTTCCACAGGCTGCCCACCTTATAGAACTTGCTAATCGCTAACATAAGCTAGATTCCCGAGAAAGTTTACGGTGCAGTAAATACCTATTTGTATTTTACTAAAGTTTTCAGCGTGCTTCAACATACCTTCCTACATTCGTCGACTGTCTTTTTTGGGCCGGGTGTAGAATTTAAATTGTCTGCCAATGCTTGCCACAGTTGCTGCGCAATTTTACAAGTAAATGTTGCCGTGAATTTGCACCTCACAAGTTGTGGATTGTCTGAAAGAAAAATTATTTCTATAAGGTATTTTGATATGAATCACAGTCTAGAATAGAGGTCTTGTATCGGGCCATCTTGGTTCTGTACTGTGTACTGAGTTGATAAACTGAGATATTTTCAAGGTATATTCTTCATATTTTTATGTTGACCAAGTATTCTACAAGTTTCAAATAGAATATGTTATCCATTTTCCCTTTTGTTTTGCTTAGTTAAATTATGGTATTATTTCGGAACTTGAATGTAATGTGCGTTAACTGCAATACCCATCTTGAAGATTGAACAGAACAAAGTCGTGAATGTTAACCAATGCTGCTATAAGAATATATTCTGAACATAATTCTGCCATGCCCTTCAAAATTGAGACATGATTTAGATTTTGTTCAATAATGACAACTACGCAATGAATTGATATTGTCGTGCAGTTGCGTCACGCCCCTGGTGTTTGCACATTGGTAGTTTACTTCAAAATGTATTAGAAATTTAATAATTTCACAATAATATGTTCCAGGTCTCGAAGTTCACATAAGGTCATAACTTTGATCCGGCTCAGAGTTACGACAACTTCTAGAGATACCATATTTGTATCTACTATTTTTAATTTGTTGATCTTTATTTTTAATCAAATCTATTATCATTATCAATCTATTATTATCATTTTTGAGACAGTACCGGTACCAAAGTTGATTGGTAGGCCTATACTGTATCTTTGTAGCAGCTTTGATCCGGCTCAGAGTTACGACAATTTCTAGAGATACCATATTTGTATCTACTATTTTTAATTTGTTGATCTTTATTTTTAATCAAATCTATTATCATTATCAATCTATTATTATCATTTTTGAGACAGTACCGGTACCAAAGTTGATTGGTAGGCCTATACTGTATCTTTGTAGCAGCTTTGATCGGAATAAGAGTTGATCCCGATCAAAGCTAGGACCTTTTGTCAATTCGGCTCCGGGTCTCAGAATCTAGGGAAACTGGTCATTTGATTTGCTGGTCATTTGTTCCAAGGGGTGTGTGGCTCTTCCCAGAAACAAAAATAGTCCTATATTAGTATTATATCTAATTAATTTGAGCTTCGGTTTATGGTCAGTCCTGTTGAAGTAAGTAGCCTTTTCAGTCATTCTTTTCAAGTTCTTCCCATGCTGGTTTCCCGGAGATTATTTCATGAATTGCTCGTATTACGACTCTGCGTCGTCTTAAGTGAACGGCTCCCACTTTAGTCTCTCCATTGCATGGCTTACTGATATATGGGGTCATGTCCCTTTTCTATTCCATCTTTTGTGATTATTGATTACATATCTTGCTGCCTTTGGCTGTACTTTTATCGATCATATCAATTAATGTAATGGTGTGTATCCCACACTCTATAGCAATACTCCAATAGAGGTCTGATTAGGCATTGGAAAGCATGACCTTTGGTCCTTGGAAGGCTTCCCATTAAATTTATCATTACAAAGTGAAGATTTCTCTTGGCTTTACTAATCATTGTTATATGCTTATTAAAGCTCAAGTTATACTCGAGTGTTACTCCAAGATATTTACTTGAATCTGATTTTTCAAGGGGTTTTCCATGTAGACTGTACTGTGTTTCAATAACTTGTTTCCTTGTGAAACTTACGTTAGTTCTGGAACCATTTAACCTCATACTGTTAATCCGTTATCCACTACCCATTGCTGTATTGTGTCAAGATCTTCGTCCTGTAGAATGTTTTGATCACTAAGGGCGTGTCCGAATTACATGTTATATGAACTTGTTGACTTGGACTTGTACTAGCAAACTTTACTTGCAAACTTGGCGCCAATAGTTTTGGCGAATTCAGACAGGTCTGTACCATCACGCCACCGGGTGGCAAACTTTTGAACTTGCAAATGAAAACCCGTGCGAATGAATTGGCGCGGAAATGGCGATGATGTATAACCTCACTTTTCAAGGTTTATTACATTAAAACAGGGACATTTAACAGAAGAAGCAAAAATAAGCACACCAATTCAAATCCGCCACTTTATTGTTGAATAAAACGTACGAAAGTTTGATGGTCACTGTTTCAAATCGTTATCATAAATGTAATACGGATTCATGCGAGTGGCAGCCAAAGTATACAAGTAAAGTACGCAAGAACGCATGCCACTCGTACTTGCGAACTTCCATACTTGGACTTGTGCACTTGTCAATTCAGACGTTCCAAATGACGTCACTTCCGTACTTTTAACAAGTTCAAGTATAGAAGTACGCATAAACTGGGTAATTCGGACACGTCCTAAGCAAAATGACTGGTTTATATATTGTCAAATTGAACTTTACTCAGTACAGGCGAATGCTATCTTCACAGGCAAGTTCAGGCAGATTCAGGATTGAAAACAGTGCACGAAACAACTTGTGATTGAAGACTATTTAATTACTGCGTACGACTAATTATTACAGGCTTAGGCCTTGTTGACCTTTCCAGATCTACATTGGTGCTGGCTAAAATACTACCCTATTGATGTCAGCTTCCGGTTAGAAGGCCTATGATGCATCCTAGCGGCAAATTGGGAATGAAATGAAGGAAAACTGACGATAACAATATGATGCAGTCGTCAGCAAATGATCTTGTGGGGCTTCTAATGTTAAAACTTATACGCGATATTATTAGGACTGTGCCTTGAGGCACTCCAGAGGTAACGCTTATGCTGTCAGACAGTGTGATCCCAATCTCTACTGACTGAATCCTGTTAGTCAACAAGTTTTTTACCCAATTGACAACTCGATGGTCTCTTATAATGTTGGCAAATTTTTGCAGGAGACGGCTATGAGGTACAACGTTGAATGCTTTTGAGAAGTCCAGCAGGATTGCATCGACCTGAATGCCCTTATCTATATATTCCGCAAGCTCTTGTGTGAAAACTGTAAGGGAGGATTCGCACGAGAATCCCTTTCGGAAGCCATGTTGGTTGTTTTTGTCCATGTTTCGTGGTCTGTGATCAGTCGTTCCATTATCTTACAAGTAATGAATGTATTACTAATTGGGCAGTAGTTGGATGGATCGTTGCGCGCACCGCTTCTGAAGATTCGAGGTATAATAGCTGTCCTCCAATCATTTGGGATTTGACGATTATTGGTAGATAGGCCTATTGTAAACAGTCGGTTGAGGTAATTGTCAATTCGGATATTTTCAACACTTGAGACGATACTCCGTCTGATCTATGACCTGTATTCAAATTAAGCTTTTCTATAATAACAGCTATACATTGTTATTAAAAATTAGGCTAGAAACATCTTTCATAAGATTTGTGTTATTATTGTACCTAATTTACGTTATTACTGTAATTTTTAATATTCCACATTGGGTCCGAGTTGAATATGTCTCATTTAGTATATTAGCTTTGCCAAGGTCTTCTGTAACTAGCGTATTTGTCATCGGGTCTAGCATTACTGGTATTGAATTAAAATTTCTTTTCTTAGGCCTAATATATTTGTAGAAATGATTCCAGTTTTCCGGGTTCTCTCTCTCTCTAGTAACTTGACCATGTGATTAGGCCTATTTAATGCTTTTTTCTCTTTATTCAGCTCTCGTTAATACTTGAAAATTCTTGTTCACTTTCTGTGATTGGTATGCTCGACGACTTTTCCTTCCGAGTTCTACCATTTTTTTTCGTATAGTAGACAGGATCGTTGTTCTGTTTAACTGTACGTGTTGGTACGTATCGTGATCTTATTCTTGAAAGTACCTTCAGAGTTTTCCAATATTTTCCATGTCACCATGTTGCAAACCTTTCTTGTTGATCTTCTATTATTCCTATTTTGACTGCTTTTTTTATAGACCCAAACTTCCCTCTTTGGTTGACATAAGGTGTCGATTGTAACTGTAATTATTTTATGATCGCTAATTCCGTTTTCTACACTACTTGATAATCACATTTCGGGTGCGCTGCTAGGAAAGTATCGAGAATATTGTTTGGTACATGTGTGGGCTCTTCCGTCACCTGGACCACGTTGCGCTCCTCAAGTAGCAAGTTCATGGCATGTTGTGGAAACTGGTTCCTCTGACCAAGCGGCTCGCGTGAGGTTTAAATCTACACCAATAATGAATGGTTGGGAGATTTCTCCTACGTTTGTAAGGAGATCAAGGTGATTACTCATGGCATTTAGGAATTGTACCAACTTTTAGATGCGCCCCAATAATATTTAGATTGTATGGATGACTTTTTACGACTACGCACATGATTTTTCATACGGGGTCTATCCATTTTGAAGAACTATTTAAAGTTTTTTGTGCACCAATAAAAACTCCTCCGCCTCTTTTACCTTCTTTATCATGTCTATGAACTTGATAGTGGTGGGAAAATTTCGTTAGATATATCGTCTATCGGCCAAGATTCTGTCCTGATGAATACATCTGGGTCGTGAATATCTTGGACTTTATTCCCAACAGTCTGACAATTCATGTGAACGATTTTCAATTGCATGGGTCCTTTATTGGTGCTGACTATGTATGGTTTTGTTATGGCTGTGTTTTGGTTTCTTGAGACTTCATTGTCCAAAAATTACGGTTTTGTTTTTTGAAAACAACTCTGTTGATTGGCACAGCTTATAGCCAAGTGGCCATTTCATTCAGTAATTGATTCCATTTCATTCACTAACCTCGAGTGAATTACTTTGTACAATTTTCTCTTCTTATGTAAGCACAGCTGACGCACGATTCAGGTACTAGGCTGCTTGCTCTACCCACTGGTCAACTTTGGATAGACAAAACTAAGATTAATAGATCAATGCTTTCAACGTTTTGGATTCTTCTCTTCGCTGTTTTCTCTTTTCTTGTTCTGTCTCATGGGCCATAGGTTCAGCTAAGTGTGTAGGTCTATTCTTACATGATCCTCATTTATATATACCGGTAAATATGAAGAGGCCTCCAGCTCTCTCTCTCTCTCTCTCTCTCTCTCTCTCTCTCTCTCTCTCTCTCTCTCTCTCTCTCTCTCTCTCTCTCTCTCTCTCTCTCTCTCTCTCTCTCTCTCTCTCTCTCTCTCTCTCTCTCTCTCTCTCTCTCTCTCTCTCTCTCTCTCTCTCTCTCTCTCTCTCTCTCTCTCTCTCTCTCTCTCTCTCTCTCTCTCTATATATATATATATATATATATATATATATATATATATATATATATATATATATATATATAATTTAGAATGGGTTAATACATTCTGTATAGATAAATTACATCTGCTATACATACCTTCCATAAATGCAACAATCAACAACTTTCTTTCTTCTGTGATTTTACTCATAGCTATTATCAGGCTTGATATAGGCTTGCTATTGATATTGATAATTGTAATTGATGTGATTGCCAATTTATTAATGTGAATGAATTTACTCTTTGAAATATTCAGAAAACAACTAAATAATTCCTTGCAATCTGTGATATTTCATCTACATAACAACACAGCCAGGTCAGTATATTGTTATGGTAACAACAAAGTGCTATTGTAATTATTAGCCATTGGCCCATTGCTGATTGTTGAATTTTCCCAGTTGTAAAGTCAGTTCTTAAATGATCAATTATTTGCATTACTATTCAGGCCTACTAGCACTAGCACTATTTATCGAGTAAACATGGCAGAAATGTGGCAGGATGATTTAAGGTTAGTTAACAATTTGGAAATCGCGTAACTAGAATTAGAATATGAGCAAAGACCTAGGGGATTTCATCAGCGAGACAAAGCGTTCGAGTTGGACGATCGAAAATTTATGAAATTATTCAGAATTTCAAAACGTCTAGCCAATAAGTTGGTTGAACGACTCGAGATGGTAACGGCTCCGCCAAGTTGTTGTTCTGCTTTGGATGTGGAAAGCGCTGCAAGTTGATGAAAACAATGAATTTCATTTATGATTATGACTACGATACGTATTTCACAGTCAGGAAACGGTTTATACAAACCGGTTCAGGCTGAAACGGTTTACAGATGGTGATATACGTGTCGGTTTCGGTGTAAAACACTTCAGTCAGTTTGGAAAGTGAATTGGATAACTCGATACGATTGATATACACGTCAAACCGATTCAAGGTAACCTTGAACGCGAGCGATAATGATTCACAAGACGCTGCTAATATTCCAAATGGCTGGCGTTGAAACGTTTTTCCAGAGTGTTTCAGAATTATCGTGATATACACTCGTTTGTTGAACCGTTTCAACGTGAACCGGTTTGCCTGAACCGTTTCCCGACCTTGTGATATACGTAGTCTATGTGTTTTTTCATATAATCTTCTTCCTCCAAGCAATATAAAAAGCTGTTCAATAAGACAAATCCAATACTAAATATTTTGCTATCTAATTAAATATACTGTCGGATCCCACATCAAGATCTGCTTCAAGTGTTTGGATTGTGCTGCTCTAACCAAAGGTCTTCTTCACCCCCACCCTAACCACCATGGCAGGGTCTTAGAACGTAGCAAAGGGCTGAAAAACGTTGCCATGGTACAAATCTAATCCCCCTAAATTAGTATTGTATAAAATCTCATTTCATTGAACAAATCAACTCTGTGCAAGTCTTCAGTAGGCCTATGTTCGTTCAACATACTTCTTTCCCATCGTTTAGTGGGCGTCATTTACACATTGAAACCACGGTGTATAATAAGGTTAGGTGTTGTATCGGGCTATTTCAGCTGGTACCAACAGTGCTGCTAGTTCCCCCGGAATCTGTGCGGAACGCCACGATGATACGAGGCCAGTGTGGCCAGGTTCTACGCATGCGCGCACCAAATGTAGGTACATCATTGTTCGCGGCAAGACGTCAACGTCAGCAGGACCATGTGACTGGCCTCGTATCACGGCGGAATTTCGTACGGATTTTGGTGGAACTAGCAGCACTGTTGGGAATGCACGGACACCGTACTGTACACCGTGACTGGAATGATGTCCAATTCTTCAACACTTTCACTAACAGGAATAAAGCTGACAGAAACCAAATAGGCATAATTAGACATGCAAACTTGTGTCAGACAAGAGTGAACTAAAATCAAGTTAATTGACTGGACCCATCGCCTAGTCTAGGGCTCACATGTACAGCCTACCAAATGTTCAATCCGAGATTCCTGATTATGAATTGAGTTTGATTTTTGAAATTATTCTAGGCCTAGGCCTACACTCTGCATGACTGCAGTAGAATGTCAACACTTTTTCATCTTAAATTATCTAATGTGTGTGCATTGACCACGTATATTTAGGCCTAGTTTATAGAGTTTGTAATTAGGTCTACAAGTTGAAAGGTAGGGCTTTGAGCATTAAGGGACAAACTCAATTAGCGTAAGGTGTAGGCCTAATAAATCGGTAGGTCCTCCTAGGAATAGACCTATCCTAGGACATTGAATGTGTAGTGTTTCCTAGGTCATACCATTGGCATTGAGTTATAGTGTTCCACTATAAACAATGGCCTAGGTGTCATCAAAAATACAATAGGCCTATAATATAACCTCCAAAATACTTGAAAACTTTACGGTAATTGTACTAATAAATGTTATATTACGAATATAAAACGTTATTAACTGAATAAGTTTGACACAGTTGATAAACTTTGAAAAAACGATCTTACTTTCATGTAATCATTTACTTGAAACATTTTCACAGCTTCCAAAGTGACATACGTCGAGCTCGAATCATTTCTACATAGTTTCTGTTTGTAATTGTTTGTATCCCAACGTAGCTGCATTATGATTGGATAAAACTAGGCTGTCGATGACGTATTGATGACGTAGATCAAGATGCATTGTTGGTTTGCCGGTTGAGCCAAGGCCTTCTATATTTATATTGTTGTTTGAGGTTAGTGACGTTAGTTTTGAGTGGTTAGTTTTGAACTTTTGATCCAACTAGTTATTTTTCATAAAGACTCCGGTCAATATCTTTCTGAAGATTTGATATTCTGACGCTTCCATGCTTGTATATTTTAAATGTAATCATGTATTTTGGGGGGGGGAATTTCAATACAAGTTATGTTAGCAAGTTGAAATAGAATTATATACACAAAACTAGATACAAAAATTACTTTACAATGAGAAAATATCAATTGGAAATGTAAATGTGTAATAAGGGCCCATATATTCTCCGGCTTTAAAATATTTCAAAATTCAAAGTTTCCCCCTCAATATCAGGAAGGTAGCAAATGATGGCATCAACAAGTTCAAAAGAGACCTCAGAAAGCATCTATTTCAAAAATGTTTTAATAGTATCGATGATTTTTCAACAAACTGCTTGTGTAATCAGCACGATTTTCAGAATGTGTTTTTATTAAGGCTCCACCATACAATATTATATCCATATTTATATTATTAAATTTAATTTGTACGATATTTCCGATATCATGTTATATGATCAAATTGGATGTATAAACATTTATTGTTAATATTATTAATTATTATCAACATCTCGGAACTATTACTACGGAATTGTACCAAATCCATGTGAAAACAGGAATTTAAAAAATATATCTATATATATATTATTCAAGATGAATTTTTTTTATTCACGACAATTTTTATTCATTTTCATTCATTTTTATTCATGTCGTTACATTGCATTTCAACACTATCTGTAGACAACTTATTTTTAATTCTGACTTGGCTTATACAATATGTAATCATATTTTCATAAAACCGTAAATAAATACAAATAGAAGTCCGGCATTGGACACACACTAGTGTGCTTCTAGGCGTGTCATTAGACACACACCAGTGTGCTTCCAAGCATTTCTTTGGACACACACCAGTGTGCTTCTAGTCAGACCTTTGGACACACACCAGTGTGCTTCCAAGCATATCTTTGGACACACACCTTGTGTGCTTCTAGTCAGACCTTTGGACACACACCAGTGTGCTTCCAAGCATTTCTTTGGACACACACTAGTGTCCTTCTAGTCAGACCTTTGGACACACACCAGTATATTTCTACGCATAGGCTTAGAACCACACTTCATTTTAAATTATTACACACCAATGTGCTTCCAGGCGTGTCATTAGACACACACCAGTGTGCTTCCAAGCATTTCTTTGGACACACACTAGTGTCCTTCTAGTCAGACCTTTGGACACACACCAGTATATTTCTACGCATAGGCTTAGAACCACACTTCATTTTAAATTATTACACACCAATGTGCTTCCAGGCGTGTCATTAGACACACACCAGTGTGCTTCCAAGCATTTCTTTGGACACACACTAGTGTCCTTCTAGTCAGACCTTTGGACACACACCAGTATATTTCTACGCATAGGCTTAGAACCACACTTCATTTTAAATTATTTGATTCTAATAGAATAGTATTTCTTTCATTGGTTTGTTACACTTTAGGCCTACTTGATACAGGTTGGTCAGAGGCAAATAACTCTACTTCTAGGCTTGTGTATTCATTAGGCATGTAATTAGGGGTAAATTAGTGTGAGTGAGCAAATCTCTGGAAGGTCACCAGTGTGAATATAATAGGCATGTTATTAGGAACAAGGAAAATAAGTACAAGTGTGTGTCCAAAGGCATGTCTGGACACACACCAGTGTGCTTCCAAGCGTGAGGTGTACGGAGTACCGTGTGTAGGGAGCACCGAGTGTACGAAGTACCGAGTGTACGGAGTACCGAGTGTACGAAGTACCGTGTGTAGGGAGTACCGAGTGTAGGGAGTACCTAGTGTACGGAGTACCTAGTGTACGGAGTACCTAGTGTACGGAGTACCGTGTGTAGGGAGCACCGAGTGTACGAAGTACCGAGTGTACGGAGTACCGAGTGTACGAAGTACCGTGTGTAGGGAGTACCGAGTGTAGGGAGTACCTAGTGTACGGAGTACCTAGTGTACGGAGTACCTAGTGTACGGAGTACCGTGTGTAGGGAGCACCGAGTGTACGGAGTACCGAGTGTACAGAGTACCTAGTGTACGGAGTACCTAGTGTACGGAGTATAGAGTGTACAGAGTATAGAGTGTACAGAGTACCTAGTGTACGGAGTACCAAGTGTAGGGAGTACCTAGTGTACAGAGTATAGTGTGTACAGAGTACCGAGTGTACAGAGTACCTAGTGTACGGAGTACCGTGTGTAGGGAGTACCGAGTGTACGAAGTACCGAGTGTACGGAGTACCGAGTGTACGAAGTACCGTGTGTAGGGAGTACCGAGTGTAGGGAGTACCAAGTGTACGAAGTACCGAGTGTACGGAGTACCTAGTGTACGGAGTACCAAGTGTACGGAGTACCTAGTGTGCGGAGTACCGAGTGTACGGAGTACCTAGTGTGCGGAGTACCAAGTGTAGGGAGTACTGTGTGTAGGGAGAACCGAGTGTACAGAGTACAGAGTGTAGGGAGAACCTAGTGTACGGAGTACCTAGTGTAGGGAGCACCAAATGTAAAGCACACGTAAGCCCAGCTCATCCACCTCTTTCAAGAAGTTAGCTGGGCTTACTCAACCCTTTTCTAGTTTTGGTGTAATGTAAGATCCATCTCTAACAAAGTAAAGTTCAAATATTTTTTAAACTAATAACTATCAAAAGTTTCATTAAAGTCTTATTATTATAAGTTCAAAACCCATTACTCACAGTACATGATGCACACACAAGAATGGCTTTATTATGAAAAAAAATGTTCTTCAGAATGCGTAAAAAGCTCCAAAGCCAAACCCCAATTGATTTTTCAACTAATTAATTTTTTCAATTTTTAAATTGATTTTTTTCTTTTATTTTTGCCCCAAACCTGCATGAGCTGGGCAAACCTCCCTCCAGACCCTAATTGTAAACGGGCGTTTCGCAGGCGCACCAAAATAAAATAGACTATTGTTCAGGAATGCTCACTCATTTTTGTCTTTAGAAATCAACTACTGGCCGTGTACCCACTCGGGTCATCAGAGGGAAGTATTTCCGGGGATCAAATCTTCGTACGTTCTCACTCGCTGCTAGCAAACTATCACACGGTTCAACAATACTGTACAATGTCACTGGTACCGTAGCCACTCTTATCTACATTCATATCACAAGGGAGTTGTTAAGTTGTGACAGGCAATCAGGACCTTTGGCTCTGAACTGACCGCAAGAAACCACATATACCCCCTGCTTGAGGTCATGATCGTCTCTACATCGTGCATCAATGGTCCAAGACTCTAACCAGCCGAGCGCGCAGTCGAGGCAGTCGTTAGCGGAGACGGGCGCTACACGCTACGTCGTCACCGCCGCTGGCAGGTCTCGTTGATGATCACCGCAAGAGTCATTACATGGTCACTCACGTTACATTAGAAGTTTTATTCAACAGTATAACCATCTCCCAAAACTACATATTCATACTAATATTGCCAAAAATATTACTGTGTATAGGCCTACTTCTCAATGAATACAAAAATTGAGTATTTTTTTTCAAAATTTTATTATGTTTCACTTTCATATGAAAAATTACATAACACTGGTCACTCATGCTGCAAGAATGTGTCACTTACATAAGCATGATCTCCTGATTTCAACTATTCTTACCAAATGAGTGGTTGTGCAATCATGGTGATTTTTATCTGACATAATTGATGAGCGTAGCAAAGTCTCCATCCCACTCTTATAGGCCTTTGTCTGTGTGGTTTTTTTTTGGTTTTTTTTTGTAAGCACTCCACAGGTTGCAAGGGTTGACTGATGAACATGAAACTTTTTTTGTACGTACACGCAAACTCATCCAACTCAGAACTGTATAGTTTTTGGAATGAATCGGTCGGACCAATTTTGAGAAAAATCATCTCAAAGTTTCTAAAAACCCCATAAGATTTGGCTGGGTGGAAAATGATGAAAAATAAAATCTCTCCAAATGGGATGAAATTCTCTCTAAATGTGTATACATAGATTTTACACATTTTCACGATTTTTTAAGCAATTCCAATCAGCCGTTTTGAAGAAAAAAAAAAAAAACTGATAATATTCATCAAAAATCATAAAAATTGTGACAGAATCAAGTTGTCAAGATTCACTGCTTTCTAGATTCAAGAGTTGACCAACAATGAAGTATTTTTTATATACATCAAGGTGTGTAGAATACCAGAGTCAATGAAGTGGCAAGAGTAGAACTACTTTAACGACTCTTATAGCTTATTCAGATATCAAGGTGTGTAGAATACCAGAGTCGATAAAGTAGCAAGGGTAGAACTACTTCAACAACTTTTATACCTTATTCAGATATCTCGCTCATCTTACAACGCATATTTCGCGTTTGACTAGTTAGATGAGCGTAGCGAAGTCTCCATCCCACTCTTAAAGGGGTTTGTCTGTGTGTTTTTTTTTTGATGGTTTGTTTTTTGTTTGTAAGCACTCAACAGGTCGCAAGGGTTGACTGATCAACATGAAACTTTTTTTGTACACGCAAACTCATCCAACTCAGAACTGTATAGTTTTTGGAATGAATCGGTCAGACCGATTTTGAGAAAAATCATCTCAAAGTTTCTAAAAACCCCATAAGATTTGGCGGGGCGGAAAATGTTGAAAAATAAATTCTCTCCAAATGGGATGAAATTTTCTCCAAATGTGTATACATGAATTTTACACATTATCATGCTTTTGTATGCAATTCCAATTAGCCGTATTGGAGAAAAAAAAATAACTGATAGTATTCATCAAATATATAATAAAAATTGTGACAGAATTAAGTTGTCGAGATTCACTGCTTTCTAGATTAAAGAGTTGCCCAACAATGAAGTAATTTTTATATGCGTCAAGGTGTGTAGAATACCAGAGTCATCAATGAAGTGGCAAAAGTAGAGCTACTTTAACGACTTTTATAGCTTATTCAGATATCAAGGTGTGTAGAATACCAGAGTCGATAAAGTAGCGAGGGTAGAACTACTTCAACGACTTTTATACCTTATTCAGATATCTCGCTCATCTTATAACGCATATTTCGCGTTTGACTAGTGTTAGAAACAATTATTGAATCAGTCACTCATGTTACATGTGTACTTAATGCATGCTCAATAATATATGATGTTGCAATGTTGGATCAAATGATATTGATCAAATGATACATCATATGTTCATAATGAACAGTCTCCAAGATTGTACCTAAGAAAAAAAAGTGTAACATTTCAAATTTTCATAAAAATCAACACGTCACCTCGCCGGCAGCTCGAGCTGTAGCCGCCGGCAGGTCTCGTTGGAGGTCACTGGAACACTACGCTGGTATTGCTGCCGGCAGCTCGAGCTGTAGCCGTCGGCAGGTCTCGTTGGAGGTCACTGGAACGCTACGCTGGTATTGCTGCCGGCAGCTCGAGCTGTAGCCGCCGTCTTGTTGAAGGTCACTGGAACACTACGCTGGTATTGCTGCCGGCAGCTCGAGCTGTAGCCGTCGGCAGGTCTCGTTGGAGGTCACTGGAACGCTACGCTGGTATTGCTGCCGGCAGCTCGAGCTGTAGCCGCCGTCTTGTTGAAGGTCACTGGAACACTACGCTGGTATTGCTGCCGGCAGCTCGAGCTGTAGCCGTCGGCAGGTCTCGTTGGAGGTCACTGGAACTCTACGCTGGTACTGCTGCCGGCAGCTCGAGCTGTAGCCGTCGGCAGGTCTCGTTGAAGGACACTGGAACGCTACGCTGGTATTGCTGCCGGCAGCTTGAGCTGTAGCCGCCGGCAGGTCTCGTTGAAGGACACTGGAACGCTACGCTGGTACTGCTGCCGGCAGCTCGAGCTGTAGCCGCCGGCAGGTCTCGTTGAAGGACACTGGAACGCTACGCTGGTATTGCTGCCGGCAGCTCGAGCTGTAGCCGCCGGCAGGTCTTGTTGAAGGTCACTGGAACGCTACGCTGGTATTGCTGCCGGCAGCTCGAGCTGTAGCCGCCGACAGGTCTCGTTGAAGGTCACTGGAACTCTACGCTGGTACTGCTGCTGGCAGCTTGAGCTGTAGCCGCCGGCAGGTCTCGTTGAAGGACACTGGAACTCTACGCTGGTATTGCTGCCGGCAGCTCGAGCTGTAGCCGCCGGCAGGTCTCGTTGAAGGTCACTGGAACGCTACGCTGGTACTGCTGCCGGCAGCTCGAGCTGTAGCCGCCGGCAGGTCTTGTTGAAGGTCACTGGAACACTACGCTGGTATTGCTGCTGGCAGCTCGAGCTGTAGCCGCCGGCAGGTCTTGTTGAAAGTCACTGGAACTCTACGCTGGTACTGCTGCCGGCAGCTTGAGCTGTAGCCGCCGGCAGGTCTTGTTGAAAGTCACTGGAACTCTACGCTGGTACTGCTGCTGGCAGCTTGAGCTGTAGCCGCCGGCAGGTCTTGTTGAAGGTCACTGGAACGCTACGCTGGTATTGCTGCCGGCAGCTTGAGCTGTAGCCGCCGGCAGGTCTCGTTGAAGGACACTGGAACGCTACGCTGGTATTGCTGCCGGCAGCTCGAGCTGTAGCCGCCGGCAGGTCTTGTTGAAGGTCACTGGAACGCTACGCTGGTATTGCTGCCGGCAGCTTGAGCTGTAGCCGCCGGCAGGTCTCGTTGAAGGACACTGGAACGCTACGCTGGTACTGCTGCCGGCAGCTCGAGCTGTAGCCGCCGGCAGGTCTCGTTGAAGGACACTGGAACGCTACGCTGGTATTGCTGCCGGCAGCTCGAGCTGTAGCCGCCGGCAGGTCTCGTCGAAGGTCACTGGAACGCTACGCTGGTATTGCTGCCGGCAGCTCGAGCTGTAGCCGCCGACAGGTCTCGTTGAAGGTGTCGGGCAAGGGAGCGGTGACGACGAGGTCGTTGCCCTGGTCGTAGCCGATGAGTGTTTGACTGCGCAGGTGGATGTGGGTTGGTATGACTGACTCCTGACCGCTCGTCAGGCCGAGAGCCTCCAGCAGCGCCTCACTCAGCTTCTGGAAATAAACACACAGTCAAACTTCTCTCATCACAAACACAAGGGACCCACAAAAATGGCTTTGATTTATAAAACTTCGGATTGACCAAGAAACTTATTTGTTCATTTATATTGGGTTGAACGACGCACCGTACTGATGACTACGATCTATTGGCGTCAGTGAATGATATATGAGATGATGACATGGTGAGATGGAAGGTGTTTTTGGTTAGTGGGAAGGAGTCGGTCGTGACCTGTGGTTGACCTGAACGACAGAGGGAAATCCCTGTCAGGATGGTCGACCATGCCGAGACCAATGACTTCAGTGAATTAACCACTCAATCACTTGTCTCAGTACCAAAAAAACTCCTTTTCCACGAAAATCATCACACTTTCCGTTTAGAATTGAACCAATGAGAGAAAGCTATGCCACAAGTGAGACAAACCGCTTTCGTGTGTATCGTGTATACTTGGCCAGCTGACAACGCACGATCGCTATACAGCCGGCTTCCATTAGCGCTCAGCTGTCCCGAGTCTGACTGACCAACGAGTGTTCCGAGTTAACCATAAATCTGGTACTCGTCGTATTTAGTCAAGGTCAGAGGCTCGGAGTGGATCCAGATGACACACTCAAAGCAGCGAACAGCTGAGCTGGCTGCGGCTTATTGTTACGCGTCAAATACAAAGAATGGAAACTGGGAAAATCATGATCAATTCAAGAAATCCACTCATTACATTTTGAATTATCCAATCTGGAATTTTTTTTTTTTTTTTAATAACATCGAAACTTGATACAAAATCATTGTTCTCCAATTAAGGCTATGGATGAAAGATAGGATCGTTTGGACGGCGCACCACAAGGGCGATCTTACCACCCCATTTTGATTATTTAAAACTAATGGTCTTCAACACCAGGACTGCGCTGTCTGTGACCATAATTTTTCGCCGTAGATAAAAGTCTTTCAGTATAAACACACGAATGTTGATATCTTCCACTTTGAACTAAGTCTCTTGGGCAATGATCACTTCTTTCCATTAACAGCAGATGTAAAATTGATCATTATACAAAATTGACAAAATAAATCAGTGATAGGCCTATAATGTTATAATTAGGCCTATCGCTCTAATAATTAATGGTCGTGGCCAATTAGTACTTCATCCAAGCATTTGCTTCGAGGACTGTGGGAAACCACGAAAAACCACGTCAGGATGGAATCTGGAAAGTACTAGTAAATTGATCAAAATGCGCTTCATCATTGATTTTCTATCATTTTGTAACCGAAACTTGTGTATTGGTACATATTCCAAATTTGATATTACTATTAAACATCTTGTAAGACCCTAGTGTTTCCGTGGTCCATACATTCGAGTGGACCTGTTCCCCTACCACTAAATCACATCCAGTCATCCGTCTGTGATCATACCACATGTACCGGTAATGCAAACAATCTCTCAACAACGCATAACCTGGCTCTGTACGAGAGAGGTCCAAACTGTAACTCTCTTGAGGTAGCCAAATGCCTCGTCATCTAATTAGTGACGCGCATGAATGGATCAATGAGATTCCCACTGTCCCTATAACCTATACTAACTATACCAAGTACCAGTTAGTATTACTACCATCACAAATGAAATATCTTTCAGGGCCCAGGACCCTTACCTAATAAATGTCGTGCTAGTGCTAGTTAGCTCCAAGAGGCTAGGACTTTGATTGGTCAATGTTCACTAGGAGAGCTACTTGCCATGGCAACTGTCTGGTCTTTGTGTATTTCCATTGTTGTTAGCACAAAATCCTGGCCCTGCTTATGAGGTGGGCTTCGAAATGTGATGGGATTATTCAGTCCAAGAGACCGTGAATTTGTTTTTCCAATATTTTGTCATTGTTGGTAGCTTTTTTAGTGAACATTAACCAATCAAAGTCCTAGCCTCTTGGAGCTAGCTAGCACTAGCACGTTATTTCGAGTGGTTTATTAGGTAAGGGCCCAGGGCGCTTACCGCGACTGCCACTTAAGCCCCCGCCAAAGAGTTCCGCCGAGCTATTTTACGGCGGGCGGGCCTATAGGCGGGGGCTTAAGTGGCAGTCGCGGTGAGCGCCCAGATACACAAAGAGTCCCAAGTTAGGGCCATTTCACTGAGTCAGGACCAATATTGGTTCTCACTCAGTGAAATGGTCCCAACTTGAGGCATCCCAAAGTCAGGACCAATATTGGTTCTCACTCAGTGAAATGGTCCCAAGTTAGGGCCATTTCACTGAGTCAGGACCAATATTGGTTCTCACTCAGTGAAATGGTCCCAACTTGAGGCATCCCAAAGTCAGGACCAATATTGGTTCTCACTCAGTGAAATGGTCCCAACTTGAGGCATCCCAAAGTCAGGACCAATATTGGTTCTCACTCAGTGAAATGGTCCCAAGTTAGGGCCATTTCACTGAGTCAGGACCAATATTGGTTCTCACTCAGTGAAATGGTCCCAACTTGAGGCATCCCAAAGTCAGGACTCTTTGTGAATCTGGACCCAGGAAAATAATTAAATCCCAAAAAGTTATTCCATGAAGTTATTTATAGAGTTGATGACAATTCAACATGAATTCTAACATGCTTGAATACAAAGATTTCTGATTAGGCATACTGTTAATTTTATTTACTAGGCAAACGCGTTATGTGTTGCCGCGTTGATGGATGAGCTGGAACATATCGACTTAACTTTGGATTGGTTATTATATATATATACACCTTGAGATCCAAACCATTACTTCACTGCTATCTTATTTTTCATTATTGATTTCTATGATAATAAAGAAGGCTTTGTTTTAATTGTTCACAGTTGAAAGGTGACACCTGTGGCTTGGATTTAATTGGTATCTTAATAGCTTTGAGTGATTCACAAAAATTACATTATATATTTTTTTACATCAAAACGGCTGATTCGATTTGAGTGAACGTTCGGAATAAAGTGTATAATTATTATATTAAAATTCCCTGAGAATTTGAAATGTCTCGGATGAAAATTATTTAACGAATTTTTTCCTCTGGGTTATTCTCATGGGATTTTTGAAAACTTTAAAATGAGTTTTCTCAGAAGTGGTACAATCGATTGCGCCTCAAAACTATACAGTATCGAATTAGATAATGACACTTGTGTATGCCAAGTTTCAACTGATTTTGAATTTTTGTTTGACCCGTGGAGCGCAAAAAAAAAAAAGAAAAAGAAAAAAAGAAAAAACAGTCACTTTTTTGGGGGTATGGCGAAATTGAGTCTTCGCTTCGCTCATCCAATAATTTTCAATTCATGTTTTGTTTTCTTTATATAAGTTTCAATCTTCCCCGACCCATTTTGAAGGTAGGTACTGCTATAGGAGTGTATGTAATCAACTGTAGTTGCTGTCCAGCTCATGTGAATCAGTTGGTAAATCTCCGAGGGCCCGGATTCAAAGACAATGGCATTTCTCAGGACAAATCAGTTTTACTGCATAGAGGATTATCTTGATGATTGACAAGATTATTCAGTGGACTTGTCTTTCTCTATACAGGGTGAATGTACTTTTCTGACTAATGACTTCACTCAAGTGATTTCAATCCCATTTTAATTACATTTATCATTATTATTATTAATAAAGGATCTTTATTGTTGGTGAAATTCGGTGGGGCCGTTCTTACATTCAACTAGTTTAAAACATAATTCACATAAATTTCAGAAACAAAATTAAACTCGCAGAAAATACAACAAAATACAGAAGGATACATAAATACATACAGTTGTTGTACACACGGAGACATATAAACATTATCTTAACTTACAACAAAATCACTGTAACAATGTAATTATAATTCATAAGGATAACAAAATATTTCCAGTAAATTCACCACTAATTTTTTTTCTGTACTCAACCTTCATAGGAAAAAGAAAGAAAAAGAAGCATCAAATAATTGATGCTTCTTTTTCATTGTCAACATTTTGACATTTTTCAATTTTTGAACATTGTCAGTTCCAATTATTGGAACTGACAATGTTTATACAATTCTCAAATTGTGCTTTAAGCTGGATTTCCATGCACGCGATTCTCATATCGCGCGATACCATGTCGCGCGTCATGGCGGCTCAAAGTCGCGAGGCGGCAGACATTTTCCTTCACTGACCAATCAGGGACAAGTCGCGAATCGCGTCACGAAAGTAGAGATTTGCTCAACATCCGAGCGGTATGAGCTCGCGACGTTGGCGGAAGTACGCAGTCTCGGATACTGCATCCGGCGACTTATCGATAATCCACTTCGATTACCATGGGACAGCTGAACAAAATAATTACCGCCAATAGTAGTTTAAGTTCTAGATGTCTATACTCTCGAATCGCCAAGCGACTTTCAAAATGTCCGCTACTCGCGATTTTGACGC
Source organism: Brachyptera risi (assembly GCA_964007535.1). NCBI lineage: Eukaryota > Metazoa > Arthropoda > Insecta > Plecoptera > Taeniopterygidae > Brachyptera > Brachyptera risi. Next base: position 455,914 of record CAXFZR010000016.1, on the reverse strand, counting down.
GCGACATGGTATCGCGCGGTATGAGTCGCGTGCATGGAAATCCAGCTTTAAACTACAATAAATACAAATAGAAATGCGTGTGTCTACTTGCCTGCGACCCGCCTGCGTGCTGGCTGGCAGGATCGACCGCCAGCGCGACCCCCATGACGTGCGTGACCCGTGACCCGTACAGGTGGTCCCCCAGGGCGGGGGTCAGCAGGTGGGCCAGGTAGACACGCAGCAGGTGCCACCTGGTGGTGGAGGGGAGAACCTCGAGCAGGCTGGCCAGGCGGGAGGGGGCGGTGCTCAGCGTGCGGTGACTCAAGGTCGCCAGCTTGACCTCTCCACGACTCACCGCCCGCCGGCTCCAGTCCGCTAGTAACACGGGCTAAGCAACAGGGACGTCGTTAGGATTTGTGCATTGGGGGGGCGCACAGGTTACACGAATAAAATGACCGCCCAGCTGAACACCTGCCACGCGCGAAAAGGGGGTCTGGGGGCGGAAGTCCCCCAGCAGAGCCTCGCAGGGAAATTTTTTAAATAAACCCATGTCATTTTTTAAAAGATTTTCGATATTTACAAGCGGTTTTGGAGTCCAATGATTGAATCACTAAAGACATTATCAAAGTTATTTTTAATAGTAGGGCCTATAATCATTATGGACATTTTCGAAGCTATTTTTGCGATTTCTCCCAGCAAAATTCCCAGCAGGGATTTTTTTGAAATATGGTCATTTTTCAAGTGATTTTTGCGATTCACGAGCAGTTTCGAAATCTAATACTGTAATTGAATCATTATCGAAAAGAAAAAAGGAACTGTAAAGTAGAAGAGTGTATGTGATACAATTCATATTAATAAGTCATCAACTAATCATAGCTTATTGTGCGTTTATTTGTGGGTCAACATTATATATTTTTAAAGGAGGATAAGTTATTGGGGGGGTGCAAATGTTGCTTGGGGGGCGCGGGTCGCCCCTGAGACCCCCTAACGACGGCTCTGAATGGGCGATAGCGAAGGCCCCCAACCTACTTTTATGGAGCTTAGTGTGTGTGTTTTTTTCTCCAAGCACTACACAGGTCGCACGGTTTGACTGCACAGGTCGCACGGTTTGACTGCACAGGTCGCACGGTTTGACTGCACAGGTCGCACGGTTTGACTGCACAGGTCGCACGGTTTGACTGCACAGGTCGCACGGTTTGACTGCACAGGTCGCACGGTTTGACTGCACAGGTCGCACGGTTTGAATGCACAGGTCGCACGGTTTGACTGCACAGGTCGCACGGTTTGAATGCACAGGTCGCACGGTTTGACTGCACAGGTCGCACGGTTTGACTGCACAGGTCGCACGGTCTCGGAGCACTGCTTCCCCTCCCTCCCCCTCCCTTCCCCTCGAAACAACCCTGATATCGGTACAGTATATATCTCACATATTTGTTATGCAGGTGTTCTTCTGTTCTCAACATGATGGCCAACTTGTTGGTGGCCTCCCTCTGACCAGGTACTCCCGCCACCAGCGCCCAGTACTGCTCGGAGCACTGCTCCCCCTCCCTCCCCCTCCCTCCCCCTCGAAACAACCCTGATATCGGTACAGTATATATCTCACATATTTGTTATGCAGGTGTTCTTCTGTTCTCAACGTGATGGCCAACTTGTTGGTGGCCTCCCTCTGACCAGGTACTCCCGCCACCAGCGCCCAGTACTGCTCGGAGCACTGCTTCCCCTCCCTCCCCCTCCCTCCCCCTCGAAACAACCCTGATATCGGTACAGTATATATCTCACATATTTGTTATGCAGGTGTTCTTCTGTTCTCAACGTGATGGCCCACTTGTTGGTGGCCTCCCTCTGACCAGGTACTCCCGCCACCAGCGCCCAGTACTGCTCGAAGCACTGCTTCCCCTCCCTCCCCCTCCCTCCCCCTCGAAACAACCCTGATATCGGTACAGTATATATCTCACATATTTGTTATGCAGGTGTTCTTCTGTTCTCAACGTGATGGCCAACTTGTTGGTGGCCTCCCTCTGACCAGGTACTCCCGCCACCAGCGCCCAGTACTGCTCGGAGCACTGCTTCCCCTCCCTCCCCCTCCCTCCCCCTCGAAACAACCCTGATATCGGTACAGTATATATCTCACATATTTGTTATGCAGGTGTTCTTCTGTTCTCAACGTGATGGCCAACTTGTTGGTGGCCTCCCTCTGACCAGGTACTCCCGCCACCAGCGCCCAGTACTGCTCGAAGCACTGCTTCCCCTCCCTCCCCCTCCCTTCCCCTCCCTCCCCCTCGAAACAACCCTGATATCGGTACAGTATATATCTCACATATTTGTTATGCAGGTGTTCTTCTGTTCTCAACGTGATGGCCAACTTGTTGGTGGCCTCCCTCTGACCAGGTACTCCCGCCACCAGCGCCCAGTACTGCTCGGAGCACTGCTTCCCCTCCCTCCCCCTCCCTCCCCCTCGAAACAACCCTGATATCGGTACAGTATATATCTCACATATTTGTTATGCAGGTGTTCTTCTGTTCTCAACGTGATGGCCAACTTGTTGGTGGCCTCCCTCTGACCAGGTACTCCCGCCACCAGCGCCCAGTACTGCTCGGAGCACTGCTTCCCCTCCCTCCCCCTCCCTCCCCCTCGAAACAACCCTGATATCGGTACAGTATATATCTCACATATTTGTTATGCAGGTGTTCTTCTGTTCTCAACGTGATGGCCAACTTGTTGGTGGCCTCCCTCTGACCAGGTACTCCCGCCACCAGCGCCCAGTACTGCTCGGAGCACTGCTTCCCCTCCCTCCCCCTCCCTTCCCCTCGAAACAACCCTGATATCGGTACAGTATATATCTCACATATTTGTTATGCAGGTGTTCTTCTGTTCTCAACGTGATGGCCCACTTGTTGGTGGCCTCCCTCTGACCAGGTACTCCCGCCACCAGCGCCCAGTACTGCTCGGAGCACTGCTTGGTCGGCTTGCTCCGCTTCAAGCTCTGGCGGACGCGCCGTGTCACGTCTTCTCTTGCAGACAGGATTGTCACCCCGCTGGTGTACCTGTGGCACAAGATTGATACATCATTATAACGTATTTACTTGGCAAACGCGTTATGGGTTGCCGCGTTGATAGATGAGCTGGAACATATCGACTTATCTTTGGATTGGTTATTATATATATATATATATATGGTAATATAATTTCTACGGTTGTGCCACGTCTTGTAGATGACGGAGATCGACGTTTCGAAAGAATTTCATCCTTCATCTTCAGGTGTCTTGTCGGGACGAACATCAGCAATTCGATTGCTGATGTTCGTCCCGACAAGACACCTGAAGATGAAGGATGAAATTCCTTCGAAACGTCGATCTCCGTCATCTACAAGACGTGGCACAACCGTAGAAATTATATTACCATGTACCATCGGCCACGAGAATCTCCGTCAACACACATATATATATATATATATATATATATATATATATATATATATATATATATATATATATATATATATATATATATATATATTTCTATATATATATACACCTTGAGATCCAAACCATTACTTCACTGCCATCTTGTTTTTCATTATTGATTTCTATGATAATAAAGAAGGCTTGGTTTTAATCGTTTACAGTTAAGAGGTGACACCTGTGGCTTGGATTTAATTGGTATCTTAATAGCTTTGAGTGATTCAAAAAAATTACATTATATTTTTTTTTCACATCAAAACGACTGATCCGATTTGAGTGAAAGTTCGGAATAATGTGTATCATCATTATATTAAAATTCTCTGAGAATTTGAAATGTTTCGGATGAAAATTATTTCACGAATATTTACCACTGGGTTATTCTAATAGGATTTTTGAAAACTTTGAAATGAGTTTTCTCAGAAGTGGTTCAACCGATTGCCCCTCAAAACTATACAGTATCGAATTAGATAATGACACTTGTGTATGCCAAGTTTCAACTGATTTTGAATTTTCGTTTGACCTGTGGAGCGCGAAAAAAAAATGTCACTTTTTTTACGGGTATGGTGAAATTGGGTCTTCGCTTCGCTCATCCAACCAACATATAAGACGCACCCCTACTTTTCAGGTTCTATTTTTGGAAACCTCTTTGTTTACTTATATAAGATGCAGTATCATATTCTCAGTATTTCGGGTCATAAACATGATTCACGAGACCTTGTGGCCACAAGAGAAGGTTCCAGTTCCTTCACCGCACACCACTAGCACATGGCTGGTTCACGCCCTCTTCTTTCAAAGTCTTAGAGCCGTTTGGTCAGCACAGCCAAAAAGTAAGTATGAAATTAAATCTAAATTACATTGAGTGAATTAGAATCAAGCTTTATTGAACGTGTGTATTCTTGAATTGAAATTGCATCAGAAACACTGCCATATTTTAATGGCTGAAGTTGAAGCGCTTGAATTAAATACTGAGTTGCTATTTTGACATCATTTTGGTGAAAAATCAACCATTTTTTGATAGTTGAATAAAACAAAAGAAACAAACAAAGAATAATTTCTTAAAATGAGTGTGAATCATAAATGAGAACGGGTACTTATATTTATTTTCGCATAATTCCATTCATAATACGTATCTTCATCTACAATAAAACAAGTTTTTTTTTTATTGAATGTCGCCACCCTCGGTAGCTCGGTCAGCTGAGGCACCGCTTCAGAAACTGAAGTCACCGTTGGGTGTGGGTTCGAATCCCGCATAAGGCATGGGTTTTTGTAAATGTCCTCTCACTTATCATCACTTCATACATTCATAATCATCAGCTCATTCGTACCCCCGTATAACCTAGCTGTTGGTGGGGTCGTTAAGCAAACAATAATCAATCAAATTTATTGAATGTCATTACTTTAAGTGTATTTTAATGATCTGTTGAAGAATAAAAACGCACGGAATTTGAAGGTTGCGTGTTGAATGATAGGGGAACATCCAGTACAGTAAAACCTCTATTCATTGTTTTTCAAGGGACCAGGAAAATAAAACCATCCATCCAGGCAAACCAGCCATCCAGGAAAATTTAGCATTGATTATATGGGAGTGGGGCTAGAAAAAATGAATGATACTAGCAGGAGAACAATGGATCCGGGAACGATGCATAGAGGTTTCACTGTATTCGAATTGATAGGCCTATATCTCGAAATTTATCCCGGTTAGCCTATCATCTGTTTCGATATTATTACCAAGCACATCAATACGAATCGACTGACAAAAACTCGAGATTTTTTTGATTTTTTTTTTTATGATTTTGTAATGGAGGCTAGACCTGAATGACTCTATTAGAGAATAAACAAGTTTATATTCATTTTTATCTAGTCTAGTGTAGAATCTAGTCTAGTCTAGAAATAATTTTCATCCGAGACATTTCAAATTCTCAGAGAATTTTAATATAATGATGATACACATTATTCCGAACTTTCACTCAAATCGGATATTTTTCCATCCTGACGTGGTTTTTCGTGGTTTCCCACAGTCCTCGAAGCAAATGCTTGGATGAAGTACTAATTGGCCACGACCATTAATTAGTAGAGTGATAGGCCTAATTATAACATTATAGGCCTATCACTAATTTAATTTGTGCATTTTGTATAATGATCAATTTTACATCTGCTGTCAAGGGAAAGAAGTAATCATTGCCCAAGAGACTTAGTTCAAAGTGGAAGATATCAACATTCGAGTGTTTATACTGAAAGACTTTTATCTACGGCGAAAAATTATGGTCACAGACAGCGCAGTCCTGGTGTTGAAGACCATTAGTTTTAAATAATCAAAACGTGGTGGTAAGTTCGCCCTTGTGGTGCCCCGTCCAAACGATCCTATCTTTCATCCATAGCCTTAATTGGGAAACAATGATTTTGTATCAAGTTTCGATGTTATTAAAAAAAAAAAAAAAAAAGTCTAGTGTTGAATGAGTATCCCCCTACAGACTCATCACCCATCCACAGCACACTTCCAGGTAAGCATTGCTGATAAACTGATGTGTCAAAGTGTTTGTCTTGTTACTAAGTGTAACATGAGACTTTTGAAGGCAGGCCGATCTGGTTGACGTCCGTCCGTGTTTCCCGGCAACTGTTTTTATCGCAAAATGTGACATCTTATTCTCACTCACCTTTATAAGACGCACGTGACTTTCTGACGACAATAAAAATGGAAGAAAGTGCGCCTTATATGCGTGTGAATACGGTACCTAAATAAGAATATATTTAGGTCTATATTTATTTGTATATATTTATTTATTGGCTACTGATGGCTACGATCTATTGGCATCGGTGGATGATATATGAGATGAAGGGTTATCTTATTATGTGTTTTTAGATAGTAGGAAGGAGTTGGTCGTGGCCTGTTGCCAAGGAACCATCCCAGTATTAACCTGAATGACAGAGGGAAAGTTTTCGATGTGAAAAAAATATGTTTAGGCCAATTAATTATCGGTACCTAGACTAACCTGAAATGGACGACGGTAAAAATGTTATCAGAAAGTAAGTAGGGTCATAGAAGGGTTTTTGCACACCTTTCCGGGGCTTTGACAACTGTCAGATTTGGATATCCTAGAGCCTGAGCTAGATCAGGTAGAGCTTGCGTAAGAGCGTAGTTACAGCCGCTCATCTGCGTGGCGTTCAACTTGAACGCCGTCTCGTTCACCTGACTGGCTGTTGGCAGTCGACTCGCAACGCCGTGCGGCTTATTCACCATCACCAAGCCGTCTGCGGAACACAAGTTCATCATCAACAATACATTTACTAGCAGTCTCATCACTTGGATATTCATCGTATTCAAATCTATCGTAACCTGCTGATAATAATAATGATGTCTTTATTTTCTTTCAAACACAGTTATACAATTGGAGGTGATTGCTATTCAAAAGAAAAATGTACATGTGTACGTGTACGTGTACGTCTACGTGTACGTCTACGTCTACGTATACATATACATATATATATATATATATATATATATATATATATATATATATATATATATATATATATATATATATATATATATATATGATAATATTAGGAGTAATTTTTAGAAAAACAATAATAATATCCTGAATATACTGGTAATCACGTATAGATTATTTGAATATGATTGATGAATATGATTGTTTGCTCAACAGCCCGACCAACTGCTGGATTATTTGGAGGCTCAAAAGAGTAGATGATATATGAATGATGTTTATGCCTAGAGAGGGCATTGAACCGAAGCCCGACTTGACTTCAGTTTCTGAATCAGTGCATTAGCCAAGTCAGAACGGCAGATTGACAGTAGCATTTGTCATTTGCTGGTAGGCCTATGCCAAATCATGTCAGTGATAATTAAGTTCTTTTACTTGACTGAAAAATGTATGCCACGCCAAATTAATATAAGCTCCTCTGCTTCATAATTTTTTTGAATTAATATTACTGAAACTGAAGTTTGAACTTGGGGATTAGGCTGCAGGCAAGGGATTACGGCTATAGTGGCAACGGTTCAAATGCAATTCACAGAACATTGTTGCGTGTCAGATACGTGAATGAATGTTGCTAAGGGAGTGAACGTTTGAGACAAGCTCGATACTTTGAAGCGGCATAGTTTCTAAACTGAGACTGATGTTGGTGGCGTGAACAGTGGGACATCTAAAGGTGTGTCATGGGGTCAGGGTAATTCAAGCAGCAGTTGGTTGCCAAGTTCTGCTTGCTGGTGTCTACGCCCTGAGCCATGTGACAGTATGCAGCTTATAAACAAAGCTTGGAACTCACCACTGATGAAAATCTTGACCTCAAAGCCAGGCACAGAAATGACATTAGATGGGTCACCCAGCACATTTACCGGATATAAATGAGGTCAACTTACCTGAATTGTAAAGGACACTGTCTATACATGATTTTGAAAAATGTTGCACACTTTTCCACGGGCTTAACCTATAAAACATTTTTGGAAGCAGACCTATAGATATACTTTAGCGGAAAATCACTGTTTGGTAGGTCTGGGCTGGATTAGTTGAAATAGTATGTGAGATGAGGCAATGTCTAGTTGAGCCTAATATTGATGTATACCTCTGAAAAATTCCAGAAGAATAAATTTAAAGTTTTTCTTGTTTGCAGAAGATTTTGTTTGTCCCTACATAACCTAAAATCTCTTTCAAGCATGTTTGACAGGAGGCAGTGTTGCCACACCTTGCCCAATATTTTTCCATTCAAAAAACCATGCTGTTATGCTAATTTCATTTATTCTATGACTATCATATCCTATTATATCATATATTATATATAACAAATATATATATATATATATATATATATATATATATATATATATATATATATATATATATATATATATATATATATATATATATATATATATATATATATATATATACATATATATATATATATATATATATTTTTTTTTATATATATATTTTCATGGATTTATTAGATGAGCATAGCAAAGCTTTCCATTTCACACCCTGAAAAAAAATGGGCTTCGTTTTTATGTTTGTTTTTTTGTAATTATGTACGCAGCATACAGGTCAGAGAAATGAATCAATCAACTTGAAACTTTTTCCGAACGTTGGTGTCATACCAGAATAGGTTGGGATCGTTATTCAGAGGAATCGGTCGGAAGGTTTTTCCGGAAAATAATCGGAAAGTTTGGAAAATCCTCATAAGAATAACCCGGAGGAAAAATACTTGAAAAACAAGAATTTTTCAAAAGCTCTCAAATTCTCACAGAATATGAAAAATACTATTATACACCTTTTCAGAGATTTTTACAACAATCGAATAAGAAATAATGAAGAAAACGCAATAAACGTGTACATTTTATTGAATATTTGGATCAATTGGTTTTGCAAAGTGTTTATGCGACAGGTTGCAGGTTACTATAAATATCAACAAGTTGCGGGTGAGGTTTTTGAACGTTTGAAGTAGGTCAAGGTTTGTAGATGTAAATTGAGCTGACAAGTTATTTTTCATTCTAGATTGCCATACTTCTAAGCTCATCTCACAACGCGCATCCCGCGTTTTCCTAGTTAAAATAAGTGTTCTTGTACCATTAAGTATAGAGGTAAACCTCTATACTTAATGCTTGTACCTTTTTCTCAGGAATGGTTCGTTCAAAGCAGTTCAAAGTAGGCCTACTTTTGATTCTTTCTACATCATGTTGCTTAGATCTTTGTCGTGACTAGAAGCAGAACATATATGATAAGAAAAAAATATTCAATAGTTTTTAACATTTTTTTCTAGATTTGTAACATTTTGTTGGTTACATATATTTTCGAAACTCTGATGTGTTGTCCAATAATACATTAATGTATTCCCTCGCTTTGAGTTTGTATCATACGTGTATGATTTTTATGTAAAATTTTGAACAAATTTGGTCAGAATAATCCTGAGATGAAGGTACATTTATACTACAAATTATTATTATGTAGTTACTTTGGCGATTATGATTTTTCTGACAATCGCATAGCCTGCCGCGCTCGCGCGGTGAGTTGTAAGGGGAATGAAACAAAGTTGAAACTTTTCTCGGTATCGTATTCGTACAGCTATGGCAAATATATTCATTTTATGTACTAGTCAAACTCGAGATATGCGTTGTAAGATGAGCGAGATATCCTAATATGGTATAAAAGTCGTTGAAGTAGTTCTACCCTTGCTACTTTATCGACTCTGGTATTCTACACACCTTGACATCTGAATAAGCTATA
>CAXFZR010000016.1:298732-441232 GCA_964007535.1 Brachyptera risi | reverse complement strand
ATGACCGTAACACATTACTCAATGTTAGGAAGGCGGACATGTTTGTGTCTTGGCAGAAGCTTCACACATCGCTTTACCACGATATAGTGATACCAACCTATTTCATCATAATATAAAGAAGGTGCTCCAACTCACATACTGATAACACAGAAGGCATTTGTGGTTTCTTGCAGTCAGTTCAGAGCCAAAGGTCCCAATTGCCTGTCACGATTCAGCGGATTCCCTTGTGAACTAGATGTAGATAACAGTGGCTACAGTTCTGGTGGCGTTATTGAACTTACTAAATCTATCATTTTCCTAAAAAACAAATGCAACTACCAACATTATAATTATACTGGGCCGTGTATAGCATTATTCAGTATTGTTGTTTTATATAGTTCGATATGACAGCGATAGTTGCGCTACAGGCAATCGGGACGGGACGCTGGACTCGGGAACTGACCTTGGTAATATTTCACTTTCAAGACCCGAGTTGGAGCACTTTCTTTATATTATGATATTGGCATCACTACATTGTGGCTTTACTAACCGGGAAGTTTCCGCCATATTGGACATATATTAGTGATAATATAGAATGCCTTGCTTCGATTCTACTTGTCCAATATGGCCGCCGAGATTGGAAGGAGCATATGTCGCTACCGGCTGCAGGAGTAACGTATCTCGGTAAGGTAATGTATACATCTATGGTCTCTTAGAAGCAGACCAAATCCTCAAAATCCTGTATCTTGAAGAAACAATTTGATCGCCACAGCCTGTAAACTGATGGGTGGGGATGCAAACAACAGTATTTACACCAGGGCCGTCGTTAGGGGGTCTCAGGGGGGGTGCGCGTGCCCCAATAACTTATCCTCCTTTAAAAATACACAAAGTTGACCTACGAATAAACACACAATAAAATATGATGAGTTGATGACTTATTAATATGAACTCTACTACTTTACACTTTCTTTTTTCTTTTCGATAATGATTCAATTATTAGATTCCAAAACTGCTTGTGAATTTCAAAAGTCACTTGAAAAATGACCATATTTCAAAAAAATCACAGCTGGGAATTTTGCTGGGATAAATCGCCCAAATAGCTTCGAAAATGTCCGTAATGATTATACTATTAAAAATAACTTGGGTAATGTCCATAGTGATTCAATCATTGGACACCAAAACCAAAAATCACTTGAAAAAATGACATGGGTTTATTTAAAAAAATTCCCTGCAGGCTTTGCTGGGAGAAATCGCAAAAGTATAGCTTCGAAAATGTCCATGATGACGCAATTATAAGACTCCAAAACCACTCGTGAATCGCAAAAATCTCTTGAAAAATGTCAATACTATCAAAATTTCCCTGCGGGGCTCTGCTGGGGGACTTCCGCCCCCAGACCCCCTTTTCGCGCGTGGCAGGTGTTCAGCTGGGCGGTCATTTTATTCGTGTAACCTGTGCGCCCCCCCAATACACAAATCCTAACCACGTCCGTGCTTTACACCATCAATTTCACTTGCATCAAATTTCACTAATAGCAGAGAAATCATTTCTGATGGTCTAAAGGCGCTCGCAATTTCTGTTGCGAAATTTTCATCCTAGTAGCGGAACATGTGGGCAACATATGAAACGTTTTCCGGATTCTGTATGAACGACTTTCGAGTTACGACTTTCCTGCGCACTTCCAGCGTCAATATACTGCAACTAGCACCTAAACCTAACCCTATAATAATAATAATAATAACTAGGAAAACGCGGGATGCGCGTTGTTAGACGAGCTTAGGGGTATAGAAATCTAGAATGAAAAATAATTTGTTAACCCAATCTACATCTACAGACCTTGGATCACTCCAAACGTTCAAAAACCTTACGAGAATCAGTTATGTCACGGCCTTCCTCTTCATTCATTTCAATCGTTTTGAATTAATTGGTGACACTTGTTGCTATAGATTTAATTGGTTCCCGTAATAGCCTAAATTGATGGGAAAATGCTTTATAAATGCGTTTTCTTCGTTATTTCTCATCCGATTGATGCGAAAAATCTCTCAAAATGTGCTTTATAGTTTCCTTTATATTCGGCAAAAATTTGAGAGGTCTTGAAAAATTTTGATTTTTCAAGTATTTTCCTCCGGGTTATTCTAATGGGGATTTTTGAAATTTCTAAAATTCATAAAAAAAAAAGTTACCACCCGATAATGCCACAAAACTATACAGATCTAAGTTAGATGAGGAACCATGACGAAAAAAAGTTTGAAGTTGATAGCTGTAGCCGTTTGACCTGTGGAGAACCGACAAAAAAACATAAAAAAAAAAAAAAAAAAAAAAAAAAAAACATAAAAACGAACACCAATTTTTTTCAGTATGTCAAATTGAATCCTCGCTAAAGCTCGTCTAATAAAATTGTCTTTATTTTTGGGTTGCAATACAAATGAAGAACAAAATAATATGTAATACTGTAGATTGTGACCTCAAAAAAAGCGATATTCAGTGTGGGATGAGATTTCCCAGGGACTGCTCTACCATATAACCTTGTTAAAACTAGATAATTGTAGTAAATAATGATTAGGATTTAAATAATATTGAACTAATGAGTCAAAAACATTAGGTAAGATTCAAAGTTAAATTCATTTGATATGAAAAGAGAAAAAGATATATAAGTAAGAATATATGAAAATGTATTTGAATTAATATATATACGTATATGAATATATGAATATATGAATATATTTATAAGTAAGCAAGTAGGTAATATAGGCCTACAATTCTAGGTTGAGATCTTATTAAGGTAATGACTTCATAATGCTAGGGACTAAGCAGTAGACCTGGAGCGACGGCCTATTTTTGCTTTTCAGTCTTCTTTTGTCCTACTTTAAGAACAAGTTTAGCTTCACTAACGGTTTTAGTCTCGACACTCAAACAATAACCAATAACGTGACCTGAAAAGCTAATGTCAAATTGGCGATGAACATGGTTACGTTGACCGAGCGTATGCAGTCTAGTGTGTTCAATGGTGATTGACGACGTACGGTTCGATACGATGCTACGGAGTCAACGGAAATGTACCTGACCGTAAGCTCGTCACTCATTGGTCAACTAGGTGAAAGATTTCAGTAAAGTTGAACGTAGTTTAACTCTGTGCAATTCCGGCACGCAATTGAAATGTTTCCGTTATCGTGTGTAGGCAACATAAGAAGCGAGGGTATTCTACTTTAATTGATTGTGTGGAGTGGTTTTAAGGTACTACCATACGTTGAGGAAAAAATCTTGTAATTGTCAAGATGGAGCAAATCTTTTTTTTTATATAACTACTTGGTGATGTAGCTAGGAAAAAAATGAAAAAAAAAATTGATATTTTTATTTTCTCCATTGTTGAGAATTTATTACAATGCAAAAAACATACGTAGTTTCCAAACATGATAACGCTACGTTGAGTGCATTTGTCAGGGGCAATCTCCCACGCTAGGTTTCGTTTGAGGGTAGGTTAGGCTAGAACCATCCAGGACAGCTTCGAAGGTAGCCCGACCAATTTTATTCTCAAAAATTGACCTCCACCAGGATTTTCATTTTCCAGGCCGTATAGCATTAACCACAATTCTATTTTTAGACACATTCGGACAAGAAAATGTCCGAAAACAGTCTTCTTGATTACAATATGTCATTAAAATTCACATTGAAGAATCTTGAAATTCAATGTGGCTCTGATATTTGACGTCACTAAGTGATTAATTGTGGTTAATGCTATTGATGAATAATTCATAACTTGCACTTGAAACAGTTTTGATTTCACACATTTTAAATGGAGAAGTTTTTGCAGTTGCTAGAATATTTCAGGCCTTGGCTTCACGTCTTCACCTGACAGGGTTTCGGGTGGGATAAAGATCATTACGTGTCATCTCGAATGTTACATCATCTGGAAAACTTGTGGTTTTTCTTCAACAGCAACAGAAAACAAAAGAAGGGAACAATAAGATTCGAGAGAAAACCGTTACAGCAATGAGATAGGCCTACTGGACCCTTATTCTCGAGATTAGGAGATTATGAGATGAGATGAGTGAAATGAGATGAGATCATTATCTCATTCCACTTTTTATCTCACTTCTCACCGTTTTGCTATTCCCGAGTTGAAAAATCGTGAAATATGAAATGAAATTGTTTATATTATATGAGAGATACCCTTCAGGAGGCTAGCAGATTATAGCCAATAGCGGCCCGTGAAAATGTTAACAAATAGGATGCACTGCCTTCTCTAGTTAATTATCCTAGTGGCAGTGATACAAAGCCATCTCGAGTGCTATGCACAATATGTTACAACTCGCTTTGACATTTCACCAAAGACCTTAATATCTAACTTCGTTAGAAGACGTAAAACTGATCTTGTTTACCATGTAACGCTTGGCGACATTGCTCACTAGCACTACCTGTCTCAGTGGAGTGAATCAGAAGATAGATATCTGCTTTACCAGCAATATGTCCAATGTGTATAACACCGAGCTGACGTGATTATCGTCTTGTGAATCATTCATAGAAAGATTCCTGATAAATTAAAAATAGTACGGATATGTACGAATGAACAGATATTACAATTGGTCAAGCCTACTTACATTCCCGTTTCTCCCCGAATCTGAAGAATTAGGCCCACTTCACTTTTGCCTTGATTACATAATTAAAACACTCGGCGATATAACAGATAGCGTTGTCTCGACCACTCATGATGGAACTATAGGCCTAGGCATATTAATGAATCATGAAATATACTAGTTCTGAAAGAAACATTAGTTGGATAATTATGTGGATCCAAGAAGGTGTGAGAAAAAATCATTCTGGTAATCATTCCAACTGGCCCGCCTAGAGAATAATTCACTCCACTACGATACGTGCGCTAGCATCGCTCTGTCGCCGCTTAGAAGGCTTAGTTTTAGGTCTTCTAACGAAGTTAGATACTAAGGTCTTTGATTTCACTAACCAAATGAGTGGTGAGATTTTCAAGTGAAATGTGGAATGCCATGAAATGAGAAATTAGTGTTTCGAGAATACCAATCAGCCATTTTCAGTGAGATTACCAGAATTCCTCCCAAATAATCTCATCTGATAATCTCATAATCTCGAGAATAAGGGTCCAGGTCAAGTGGCAACATAATGAGATGAGAAAAACTAAATGATGGAGGATTGGGATAATGGATATTGCGATGGAATTGACAAACTTCAATGATTTCAAAACACTAGGAAAATTACTTCTTTTTGTTTATGAAGAAGCCAAGAATATTTGTTGGCAGTAATTTTGTTGTGCGGTGAAAGCGCCCGTACGTACGTAGTCAACTTTCCTAAGGACAAGAGCACATCTTGACATGTGTCACGTGAGAATAACTCCGTCGTCCCGCTTGCGTGATTAGAACGTGTACCGGTACTCACAGTTGCTACTGGCCGACAGCGACCGTGACCTTGGCTTCTCTGCCGAGCCGCAGTCCGTCAGTTCCACCGCCACCTTGTCTTCCGACTGCTGAACGCTGATCGACGCATTCTCTTCCTCGTGCAACTTGTCCAACAAGTAACTGGAATCAACACAAACGAGTAACTGTAAAATCCTTGCGTCAAATCAAATCCATACATTTTTGTATAATTATAATGTTCCATCTTCATTTTCAAATTCATATAGCTACAGTGAAACATAAATACAGAGGTTTAATTCTATAATATATTATATTTGATGCATAAAAACAGTTAGTACTTTAATTTTTTTCTTCGAAACGGCTGATTCGAATTGCATACAAAATGGTGATAATGTGTATCATTCATGTATCATACACATTCAGAGAATATTTTAAATTTTATTTCATTTGGGGAGATTTTATTTTCTCAAATTTTCTTGCCCAGCCTAATCTTATGGGGTTTTTAGAAATTTTGAGATGATATTTCTCAGAATCGGTCCAACCGATTCATTCCAGAAACTACAGTTCCAAGTTGGATGAGTTTGCGAGCACGAAAAAAGTTTCACGTCGCTCAGTCGAACCCTGCGACCTGCGGTGTGATTACAAAAAGAAAAAATCACTCGCAGACAAACCCTCATAAGATTGGGATGGAGTCTTTGCTATGCTCATCCAATGAAGTGTGATTTAATGTGTGGGCCTGATGAAATAGAAGTATGAAAATACTGAACCAAGTCTTTTCCTCCCCATGATGGTAACAGAGTGGTTGTTTTAAACTTGAATCTCAGCTTTACTCTCGTGTCAAAGTCTCATTTATAGTCTACACATGTTTAATTGGCAATTAGCAATGCCCATAGGTAAGTAAACTTGTTGTTAGACGCCAGTTTATTGTGCCGTCTATTGGCGCCGTCGGCACGCAAGAAGTACCAACAATGTGGTTGTGACAATTGTTGAACTATAACTATAACAATCACGGTACCGGTACCATTTTTTTTAAATACCTAATTATTCCAAAATGTATTTTTTTACGCTCCCCTGAGTTGTAAATGAACAAGGGTTTACTAGGTACATTGCTAAGCTTGATGCCTTTGACTGCCAATGCATGAAGGTAGACGGCTCTGAGGGCAACAACTTTTCTGAGTAGGTTTCAATATTTTAAAATTGAAATTCAATGTGTTTTTTTTAATAAATGTGTTCTTTGAAATATTATTGCTATTGTAGGCGTACTAGCTAACTCGTATTTCATAACCCAACCAAGGGTACAGGGACGTCGGAACGTTTTGAAAGATGGGGGGGCGAGACCAATTCCAAACCATGAGGTCATGGTGGGAGGGGGGGGGGGGGGAGACTCTTCAAAGCGTCACAAATATTTTCAATATGAGTTGTTTAACGAGTTTTCTAGAAACATTTCGTTTTTTGTTAAGGATTTCAAGAAAAAAATGAAATCTCTGGGAAAAATGTTTTTTTCATAAATAAATTCGTAGTTTCAGAAAAAGTAATTAAAATGAGCGTAATCGAACAAGTAATTCTACCGCACCTGTTAGAACGAAAACGTTTTTTTTGTTCGTACCTCACACTTCGAACAAAAGCAAAACATTTTGATGGAACTTGGCATATAATCTAACTTGATAATGTATAGTTTTGAGTATAGTTATGTATATGTATACTTATATGTACAGTAATGTAAATTTATTTTTCGTGATATTTTTCATTTTTCTTAAACTTTTCTTGATTTTTTGCAATTTTTTTCAACTTTCTCGTTGTTTTTCATTTTTTTCATTTTTCGTGATTTATGCAATTTTTGTGATTCTTGTTTTATGTAATTTTTCGAGATTTTTCTTGATTCTTTCATTTATCTCATTTTTTCCGTAATTTTGTAATTTCTCATGACAATTTTCATTGTTTGCAATTTTTTCATTCTTGTTTTTTTCTAGTTTTTTTCCATTTCCCGTGATATTTTTGGATTTTTCGTGATTCATTCGATTTTTCTCTAAATTTAATTTATATTACCGGTAATTTCTTGTGATTTTGTTATTTTCCTCCTTGATTTATTTGATATTCTTAATTCTTCGTGCTTCTATCGTATTTCACCTCCAATTTTTCTTGACTTCTCTTGATTTCACTTTCGTTTCAAAACCCCGCATGTTTATGTAGCCGTGTTTGTTGTAGGGCCTACTTCCCCTACACGCCGCGCCATGCTCATACCGTGGTCAGCACCTTTGTCTACACCACGGTCCACACTCAATGTATCCGTGGTTTGAGTGTTCACAATTACAATCACTTACTTCTTTTAGTTCATGGTATTTGATGGTATTATTTGGAATAAAATATTTGTTTATTCAGATATGAATGTGGAATTTGGAATCATATGGATATTTTATTTTGAATATATCAAGTTAGTTACTACAGTCGGACCCGCATATAACGAATTTCAAGGGGAATGAAAATCTGTTCGTAAAAACAGAATTTCGTTATAGAGATTTATTGCTTTTTTTCATAACAGCACTTGAATTTTAGAGATTTATAAAGATAGGCCTACATTTACGACTTAGGCCCTAGTATAGTACTGTATTAGGTGACATATTATCATCGCATCGTATCATCACTAACTTAGTATGTTTGTAGAAAGTAATAGAAAACAACAATGTCCTTTCATAAAGAACTCATCATCTGCCATCACATGACACCACCACTCCCCACTTCTCGTGTTTTATTTTTTAGGTTACAGGACACTATCACGAATGGAAATGAAGGAATGTAAACAAAAAATAGATAAACAAAGTCATTGAAGATGTCACCATCACGTTATTATTTAGTGCGCGTTGAGCGAGTGTTTTGTTTTGGGCTGTTCCACTGTGCGAGGGATGGGGAAGGGGGGTGCAGCAAGAGTTATGACCACGTGCTGTACGCGTCACCAGCTGCTAAGATGTACAGTCCGTTCAGAATAAATGTAACCTGAAAATAAATTCACGCAAAATGCTCCGATTTTCGAACATTTTGTTGGAAATAGCTGAAAATAATGAGCAAAATATGCTAAAAAGTGACAAAAAATTTGTAATAACCGAATTTTGAAATATAAATCACTTCGTTATAGGTCTTTATTTAACATTGTGAGGATAGGAGATTTGAAGGGGGATGGTAATTAATTCGTAAAAACCGAAATTTCGTTAAAACCGAGTTCGTTATATGTGGGTTCGACTGTATATTTTTTACTATAGAGTGGAGAAGTGGTATAGTAACCCATATTGTTACGAACTGCTGAAACTGACAAGGTAGGCCTATATTAAATCAGCACGCGGTAAATCAAAAGGTCAAATCTGCTGACACCCTCAAATAAAAATAGGTCAAATTATTTTCTCCCCAATCGTTGATACTATGTTTGTGCGTGTTTGTGTTTGAAACCGCGTCGCTTGTGCTCGACTCTTTGCCCGCTTATTAGAAATGTATTTGGGGGTTGCAATTGAATAAAAGTCCATTTTTTAAAAAATGATTTCCAATTAGCGGGCAAATGAGTAGAGAACGAACAATGCAGTTTTAAGCACAACGTGCACAAACGAAGCACAAACGCTTGACGAAAAATTATTTTATTTTTTGCTGTAGCTGGGTGCTGTAGTTTTAAAATGCTGACACCCCCAAATTGATTTCCAGCCAGCAGGCAAACGAGTTGAGCACAAACGAAGCGATTTTTCCATGAATTTTTTCGATCGTTTTCCATTTTCATTTCCAATAATTGATTTTGAATAATTAAAACGTGATTTTTCTAAATCCATTTGATTTTTCGTGATTTTTGTGATTTAAAAAAATTCTATTCATTTTGATTTTTCGTGATTTTTCATTTTTTTTATTCCTTTGTTTTTCGTGATTTTTTGTTGATTTTTTTTCATTTTTCATTTTTTTTTTCTATTTTTCTTGATATTTTAGTCGTTAACCCCTCACCCTACTCATACCATCTTGAAAATATCAAATATCTCTTTGTTTCCTCTTTATTATAATGTTGATATCTCATACCGTTCGGAAGTCATCACTTGAATGCTGATTTCTGCTGAATCGACTCTCTCACTCTAATTTGGGAACAATGATTTTGTATCAAGTTTCGATGTTATTAAAAATAAAGATTTTGTTCAGTAATGAAAAGCTTGCGGTACGCACATGAGGAACTCCGAGCTGTCTTGCTGGTCGCCGGGGCTGAACGTCGGGGGGCGTGAGGCGTTCATGAGCGCTCGGGGGGCGACGGCGGGACGACGGGAGTGGCGCAGCAGGGCAAACAGCTCCTGCAGCCGGCACAAGACGGGCCGCGACCCGCCACACACCTCGCTCAGCACGTCCGCACAAAACCTGCCAACAACAACAACAACACGGGTTCAACGCCGCACTCTCCTCATGCCCAGCGTCTATCAGCGTCAGTCAATCATATATACGAGATGATGGTATGATGAGATGAAAGGTTATTTAGTTTATTAGGTGTTTTTGGGGAGGAGTCGGTCGTGGTCTGTTGTCAGACTAGTGTAGCGATATTCCTATTTCATATGTATACCGACAACAATTGGGCTTTGTTTTCATGTTTTTCCTTTTTTTTTTCATTTTAATTTTTGATTTGAAAAAAAAATTCTGTGTACCGCATTTAGGTCAGAGAAAAACAACAATCTACTTGAAACTTTTTCACATATTGATATCATATCTGAATAGGTCGGGATTGTTCTTCATAAAAATCGGTTCAACGTTTTTTTTTAAAAAAAACATAAACTTTGCAAAATCCCTGTAAGAATAACTCGGAGGAAAAATAATTGAAAACAAGAATTCTTCAAAAGCTCTCAAATTCTCACTGAATATGAAGAATACTATTATACACATTCTCAGAGATTTTTGCAACAATCTGATGACAAAATGCATTTTCACATCATTCAGAGCTATTAAGGGAAACCAATTAAATCTATATCAACAACTGTCACGAATTACAGTAATTCAAAACGATTAAAATTAAATATGAATGAACAGGAAGACCGTGACATAATTGATTCTGATTGGGTTTTTAAAGTTCGATGTGATCCAAGGTCTGTAGATGTAGATTGAACTGACAAATTATTTTCCGTTCTACATTTCTATACTTCTAAGCTCATCTAACAACGCAAATCCCGCGTTTTCCTAGTCAAGAAACCATCCCAGTATTGACCTGAACACGACAGAGGGAAACCACGGTGTGCCTCTGTCAGGATGGTAACCATGGCGGGATTCGAACCTCTCCCTCCTGAATGACAGTTCAGTATGACAACCACTTGACCACATGTCTAGCAAACCGACTCGACGAGTGTGTATAGGAAAATAGCCCGAGGCTAGATCTTTACCTCCTACAAAATTATAAACTTTCTAAAATAAAAATTAAGAATTTGTATAAATAAGTGTAAGTTAATTAGTATATAATACTAACACTATACTAAGGCTCGGTATTACCAAGTTCAGTTAGCCTTTATCTGACAGTTCAAACTTGTTATCACCATGGTTACCCATGCTATTTGTTTTCACCAACTCTCAGATAAATACTAACTGACCGTGGTAATACTGGGCCTAATAGTAATAATACTAGAATAGAGGTCTTGCTTCGAAGCTATTTCGGCTGGTACCAACAGTGCTGCTAGTTCCGCGGAATGCCACGGCGTAAAGAGGCCAGTTACGTGGTTCAGTTGACATTTGACAGCTGACCAGGCTGTGCAACTTCTTTAAAGCAGGACACGACTTTACCGGATGGGAAAAACTAGGCAGAAGAGTTGGAAAGAAGTAATAGGGGAGGAGAAAGAATGGAGGTGGAGACAGTTTACTCAAATATACGGAAAAATGGTTTTGTCCATAGGACAGAGAGAGTCTGGAATAAACTCGAAGAAAAAGGAAGAACAGCAAAGAAATTATTAGAATTCAAGAAAACTATCCAAAAGAATAATAATATCTTGCCACCTTGCATTCAGCACACCTGCAAGAATGTTTACAAAATACAAAATACAAATACAATTGTAATTACCGGTATTTACCATCAAGTCCTAACCACATAAAAAAGAATGTGTAAAGTCTGTAAACCGTAAATCTGGAAAATTCACAGAAAGGTGAAAAAAACTCAGCAAATGCTATTTCACCACTGAAAACTATGTTTGAAAAAACAGTCAACACAATTCACCTCTTTTAGCTGTTTAAAAACAAAAATAGGATTTTGAGTTCACCCCAAATGCTTGCCTATGATGATAAGGCTGTAAATGCTCAGAAGTGAATCAACGACCAGTGATGGGCGTGGCTTATCAATCGGCCACCTGGAGCCTTGAGATGAGACCGCCTGGTTGGTCAATTCAAAACAATAGAAATAAACTTCCCACTCAGTTATTGATTGGGCTGAGCAAGCACAGATTTCCGAGTTCCGAGCGAGTTCGAGCAAACAAACTCAAACCCTCGTTAAACCGAGATGAAAGAGACCCCAGAAAATGATTTCTATTTACGGATATGTGGATTTTGGAACGGTACAAGTCCTTAAGAGGCCGCAGGCACTCGTATTTCACGCCGCAAACTCTCACGACCGTAATTTTTGTGATATCAATATGAGTGTTTTTGCATTCTGTTAGTAATTGAAAAACGAAGGTTACCGTAAATACAGAATTCTGAACCAAAAATTTGTGATTTTTCAAATTCTTCAAATGGAAAATTGAAAAATGTATAATTTACGAAAACCTAGATACATATTTTTGAATATATTTTTTGAACCCAAACATTCACTCAACGCGCGCTAAATAATAACGTGATGGTGACATCTTCAATGACTTTGTTTATCTATTTTTTGTTTACATTCCTTCATTTCCATTCGTGATAGTGTCCTGTAACCTACGAAATAAAACACGAGAAGTGGGGAGTGGTGGTGTCATGTGATAGCAGATGATAAGTTCTTTATGAAAGGAGATTGTTGTTTTCTATTACTTTCTACAAACATACTAAGTGATGATACGATGCGATGATAATATGTCACCTAACCTAATACAGTACTATACTAGGGCCTAAGTCGTAAATGTAGGCCTATCTTTACCTCTAAAATTCAAGTGCTGTTATGAGAAAAAGAAATAAATCTCTATAACGAAATTCTGTTTTTACGAACAGATTTTAATTCCCCTTGAAATTCGTTATATGCGGGCCCGACTGTATATCAGAAGTGTGAGCTGGAGAATTAACAGCGTTTACGTGAATATGAGTTTGGCGAGCTAGCTTAGCACACGATGCATGTTAAACTAGAGTCTGAAGCGAGCGAACAACGAGCCCGTGTAGAGCGCCTAGCACACGATGCATGTTAAACTAGAGTCTGCAGCGAGCAAACAACGAGCCCGTGTAGAGCGCCTAGCACACGATGCATGTTAAACTAGAGTCTGCAGCGAGCAAACAACGAGCCCGTGTAGAACGCCTAGCACAAGATGCATGTTAAACCCGAGTCGGAAGCGAGCAAACAACGAGCCCGTGTAGAGCGCCTAGCACACGATGCATGTTAAACTAGAGTCTGAAGCGAGCGAACAACGAGCCCGTGTAGAGCGCCTAGCACACGATGCATGTTAAACTAGAGTCTGAAGCAAGCAAACAACGAGCCCGTGTAGAACGCCTAGCACACCACGCATGTTAAACTATAGTCTGAAGCGAGCAAACAACGAGCCCGTGTAGAACGCCTAGCACACCACGCATGTTAAACTATAGTCTGAAGCGAGCAAACAACGAGCCCGTGTAGAGCGCCTAGCACACGATGCACGTTAAACTAGAGTCGGAAGCGAGCAAACAACGAGCCCGTGTAGAACGCCTAGCACACCATGCATGTTAAACTCGAGTTGGAAGCGAGCGAACAACGAGCCCGTGTAGAGCGCCTAGCACACGATGCATGTTAAACTAGAGTCTGAAGCGAGCGAACAACGAGCCCGTGTAGAGCGCCTAGCACACGTTGCATGTTAAACTAGAGTCTGAAGCTAGCGAACAACGAGCCCGTGTAGAGCGCCCAGCACACGTTGCATGTTAAACTAGGGTCTGAAGCGAGCGAACAACGAGCCCGTGTAGAGCGCCCAGCACACGTTGCATGTTAAACTAGGGTCTGAAGCGAGCGAACAACAAGCCCGTGTAGAGCGCCTAGCACACGATGCATGTTAAACTAGAGTCTGAAGTGAGCAAACAACGAGCCCGTGTAGAACGCCTAGCACACGATGCATGTTAAACTAGAGTCTGAAGCGAGCGAACAACGAGCCCAAGTGGAGCGCCTAGCACACGATGCACGTTAAACTAGAGTCTGTAGCGAGCAAACAACGAGCCCGTGTAGAACGCCCAGCACACGATGCATGTTAAACTAGAGTCTGAAGCAAGCGAACAACGAGCCCGTGTAGAACGCCCAGCACACGATGCATGTTAAGCTAGAGTCTGAAGCAAGCGAACAACGAGCCCGTGTAGAACGCCCAGCACACGTTGCATGTTAAACTCGAGTCTGAAGCGAGCGAACAACGAGCCCGTGTAGAACGCCTAGCACACGATGCATGTTGAACTAGAGTCTGTAGCGAGCGAACAACGAGCCCGTGTAGAACGCCTAGCACACGATGCACGTTAAACTAGAGTCTGAAGCGAGCGAACAACGAGCCCATGTAGAGCGCCTAGCACACGATGCATGTTAAACTAGAGTCTGAAGCGAGCGAACAACGAGCCCGTGTAGAGCGCCTAGCACACGATGCACGTTAAACTAGAGTCGGAAGCGAGCGAACAACGAGCCCGTGTAGAACGCCTAGCATACGATGCATGTTAAACTAGAGTCTGAAGCAAGCGAACAACGAGCCCGTGTAGAGCGCCTAGCACACGATGCATGTTAAACTAGGGTCTGAAGCTAGCGAACAACGAGCCCGTGTAGAGCGCCTAGCACACGATGCATGTTAAACTAGAGTCTGAAGCTAGCGAACAACGAGCCCGTATAGAGCGCCTAGCACACGATGCATGTTAAACTCGAGTCGGAAGCGAGCGAACAACGTGGCCGTGTAGAGCGCCCAGCACACGATGCACGTTAAACTAGAGTCTGAAGCGAGCAAACAGTAGAACGCCTAGCACACGATGCATGTTAAACTAGAGTCGGAAGCGAGCGAATAACGAGGCCGTGTAGAGCGCCTAGCACACGTTGCATGTCAAACTAGAGTCGGAAGCGAGCGAACAACGAGCCCGTGTAGAACGCCTAGCACACGATGCACGTTAAACTAGAGTCTGAAGCGAGCGAACAACGAGCCCATGTAGAGCGCCTAGCGCACGATGCACGTTAAACTAGGGTCTGAAGCTAGCGAACAACGAGCCCGTGTAGAGCGCCTAGCACACGATGCATGTTAAACTCGAGTCGGAAGCGAGCGAACATCGTGGCCGTGTAGAGCGCCTAGCACACGATGCATGTTAAACTAGGGTCTGAAGCTAGCGAACAACGAGCCCGTGTAGAACGCCTAGCACACGATGCACGTTAAACTAGAGTCGGAAGCGAGCGAACAACGAGCCCGTGTAGAACGCCTAGCACACGATGCATGTTAAACTAGAGTCGGAAGCGAGCGAACAACGAGCCCGTGTAGAGCGCCTAGCACACGATGCATGTTAAACTCGAGTCGGAAGCGAGCGAACAACGAGCCCGTGTAGAACGCCTGCGTCCTCTTAACCACTGAAATCATGACTATCCCCAATTAAAATTGAGACATTTTTATATTGAACAGAGAACTGTCATCGAGAAGTGTGTTGAAAAAAGCTGTGTAAATTTCTCAGCGAGAAATGCTACAACAGAGTCGATGAATTCTGTCGAATACTCTACTTATCTTTGCTTTGGTTATCTTTGTTCCCAATGTTTACAGTGCAAGTTATTTGCTATTTGTTGTTGTGATTAATCACTGTGTAGTTTTGTGCTGAACCAAGAAGACAAGGTGGACTACTCACTGGCTGGACATGAAGAGGGCTTGCAGAACGCTGTTCATGTAACAGGTGTTGCCGAGGTTGGCCAGTCCCACCTTGCCGGGGATAGCAAACTCCGGGCCAATCTGGAACACGATATTACCTTACATTGCCATCGCTGATCTATCCAACGGCTGATGATAATAATAACTAGGAAAACGCAATATATGCGTTGTTGGACGAGCGTATAGTAATAGTATGTCGACTTTCATGGCCAAACTTTTGCCTACATTCGCCAATTGGGTGATATTTAATTCAGAAGTGGGTAAAAACTGCTTCGAGTGGTACCAATTTAGCACATTTTATGGTTTTTCTTCGAAATGGCTCACACGATCAAGGTGAAAGTTTTCAGAAATGTGTATCAGAATGTAACCCAACTTCACGCAAAATTTTATTTTTTTGAAAATAAAAATATTTCCTTTTTTTCCGCCGTGTTATTCTAAAGGGTATTTTTGAAATTTCTAAAATTCATAAAAAAAAAAGTTAACATCCGATATTGCCACAAAACTATACAGATCCAAGTTAGATGAGGAACCATAGTTGAAAAAAGTTTGAAGTTGATAGCTGTAGCCGTTTGACCTGTGGAGAACCGACAAAAAAACATTAAAAAAAAAACAACATATAAACGAACACCAATTTTTTTCAGTATGTCAAATTGAATCCTCGCTAAAGCTCGTCTAATAATAATAATATGCTTACTGTCCTCAAATTAATCACTTACAAGATATTCAGACAGCTAACAATGAAAATTCAATAACTAAAATTCTATAACAAAAGACATTACAATCAAGAGTATTCTAAAAACTCGTCAATAGTATAAAAACAATTAGCAGTCAGGAAAGTGTTGAGTGATCTGGTGAAAGAGCTATAGTGAAGACCAAGCTGCTTCAGGTCATATGGTAATGAGTTGAACAATTTACTTCCTGCATCTATTGGGCATTTCGAGAATAAGTTCAAATTATGATTGACTAAACAGAATGACTCCTTATTTCTCGTATTGTGGCAGTGGACTTCAGCGTTAGTAGTGGCTAGATGAGAGTAGTTTTTTAAAAACATAATACAGTTGAAAATATGAAGGCATTGTAAGGGCATGATATTAAAATGCTAGAACAAGGGTCTGCATGAATCTTTAACATACACCTATAAAGGCTGGCAAACTTGATGACAGCTGTTATTAGCTGAGCCGACGTCATTGAGTGAAGTTAGTTCCTTTCATCACCACTCATCTACGCACAGTCAATAGTTCTTTAACCCGCCAGTGGTCGCGTGGAGTACACAAGTACCCCACGCTATTACTCTTCAGCTTTCAGCTAGATAGCGTGAAGTTTAATTTCCGTCCTTCTCAGTACCTTCAAGTTGACCCATCCGGTAGTCATATTTGCATCTAACTTGACCTTAGCCGTGGCGTTCCCGCGGAAAAACTTTGGGTCCCTACATACCCCACGCGACCACTGGCGGAACTATTGGTCGATTTTTCTAAGAAGGGTATGTTCGGGTTTAATTGTGTTTATTTGCTCAGATTTGCAGCATATGATGTTGATTCAATACAAATACTATGATAGTGTCATGATTTTGTTGTTTTAAAATGTTTTAAAGCTAAATAGCCTACATTTCTTGCAATTATAGTCGTAAGCCAAAATTTGAGGTTATGTTGACCAAAAAATTCAATTTTATTCACTTTCCAGTGCGTTCATTATGAATAATGCAGACATCGTTGCAGCTCTCATTGAGACAGACAATGAGAATTTGCACCAGAGGACTTTTATATTGACTTTGATGTGTAAATTTTATATTTTTGCCAAGAATTCAACCAAAATAATATATGCAAAATCCAAAGTCACCTAAAACTGTATTAATTTCAAGTTATTCAAAATATTTCACCACCCCCTTATTGTTCGATCATTAAATGTGATGAAAATAGATGCGCAATCACTTTTTGTACATGCGCTGTGAGATGGGCAATGTTCATCTTTTCTACCTGCAACGTGCGCTGAAATCGACAATGCAACGGGAAGTTTTGTTTACTGTCAGAACCAACTTGACGACTGTTATTTATAAACGAGTCTGCACAAAATGGATGTTTTCGGCACTCTTCATTTTGGGTGATTACGACGCTCAATGCTCATAAAGTTTGGTTGGATGATACATTACATATGGTGGAATTTGAAGAATTTTTCGTGGTATCATAAGCACAATTTTAGCCCTTATTGGGGAACAATGATTTTGTATCAAGTTTCGATGTTATTTTAAAAAAAATATATATATTGAAGTGTACACAGCGCTCAACAGTGAACGTATTGGTGCGCTGAGCGCATGTTGCTCGTGGCACAAAGCTCGAGAGTAAACGTGGGCCAATGATCTCTCGGACTCACCTGTTTCACGGCCAATAACCACTGAATACACTTGGCACAGCGCTCAACAGTGAACGTATTGGTGCGCTGAGCGCATGTTGCTCGTGGCACAAAGCTCGAGAGTAAACGTGGGCCAATGATCTCTCGGACTCACCTGTTTCACGGCCAATAACCACTGAATACACTTGGAGCTTGACGCAGAATTCTCTCTCTTCAAATGATTTATCAAGGCAGGCATTTTTTCAGTTATACAAATCTGTAAATGTAAAATTCACAGAATAAAACACCTGCTTGGCACAAATTAACACAAATACAATAATAATAATAATAATAACAGGCGCTAAGTGACCTCGCTGTCGATGCGCCTTTAAACCCTAATATTCATCCAATAATAATGATAATGGATCCCCTAAAGGATGGATCCCGGAGGTACTCCAATGTCCAGAAGTTTCCTGGAAGAAACCCCATTACTTCCATCGAAGGATACATGAGTGCATTGTGCACGTTGCGATAGGTACGACTCCATCCATTGAAGGGGAACACCACGAATGCCAAAGAATTCGAGTTTATCCTACGCACTCATAATACTAATAACCACGCACTTTTTTGAATGTAGACTTTAGTTGTACTATCGGACCGAGGGAACGAGTGGGTCATCGTCTGCTCTCAACGAACCATCCTAGTATTCACTCCAACGACAGAGCAGCACTGAGAGGGGTGGCCGAGTGGCTAGCACACTGAACAGTCATTCAGAAGACCAGGGTTCGATTCCCGCCATGGTCGACCATCCTGACAGGGGTTTTCGTGGTTTCCCTCTGTCGCTCAGGTCAATACTGAGATGGTTCCTTCACAAACGGCCATGACCGACTCCTTCCCACCATCCAAAAACACCTGATGAAATAACGTTTCATCCCATCGTCTCAAATCATCTGTGATGACATTTTGATCGTAACTTGCGTCATCTGGCCTACGTGACGAGCTGGCCACAAGACTGGGGGGAGGGGAGGCGACAGAACGACGGGTCGAGAGAAGAACGTGGTCAGCCCAGTAGCGAGACCAGCTGACCACGTGACGAGCCGGCCACGAGACTGGGGGGAGGGGAGGCGACAGAACGACGGGTCGAGAGAAGAACGTGGTCAGCCCAGTAGCGAGACCAGCTGACCACGTGACGAGCCGGCCACGAGACTGGGGGGAGGGGAGGCGACAGAACGACGGGTCGAGAGAAGAACGTGGTCAGCCCAGTAGCGAGACCAGCTGACCACGTGACGAGCTGGCCACGAGACTGGGGGGAGGGGAGGCGACAGAACGACGGGTCGAGAGAAGAACGTGGTCAGCCCAGTAGCGAGACCAGCTGACCACGTGACGAGCCGGCCACGAGACTGGGGGGAGGGGAGGCGACAGAACGACGGGTCGAGAGAAGAACGTGGTCAGCCCAGTAGCGAGACCAGCTGACCACGTGACGAGCCGGCCACGAGACTGGGGGGAGGGGAGGCGACAGAACGACGGGTCGAGAGAAGAACGTGGTCAGCCCAGTAGCGAGACCAGCTGACCACGTGACGAGCCGGCCACGAGACTGGGGGGAGGGGAGGCGACAGAACGACGGGTCGAGAGAAGAACGTGGTCAGCCCAGTAGCGAGACCAGCTGACCACGTGACGAGCCGGCCACGAGACTGGGGGGAGGGGAGGCGACAGAACGACGGGTCGAGAGAAGAACGTGGTCAGCCCAGTAGCGAGACCAGCTGACCACGTGACGAGCCGGCCACGAGACTGGGGGGAGGGGAGGCGACAGAACGACGGGTCGAGAGAAGAACGTGGTCAGCCCAGTAGCGAGACCAGCTGACCACGTGACGAGCCGGCCACGAGACTGGGGGGAGGGGAGGCGACAGAACGACGGGTCGAGAGAAGAACGTGGTCAGCCCAGTAGCGAGACCAGCTGACCACGTGACGAGCTGGCCACGAGACTGGGGGGAGGGGAGGCGACAGAACGACGGGTCGAGAGAAGAACGTGGTCAGCCCAGTAGCGAGACCAGCTGACCACGTGACGAGCCGGCCACGAGACTGGGGGGAGGGGAGGCGACAGAACGACGGGTCGAGAGAAGAACGTGGTCAGCCCAGTAGCGAGCGGCGACGAGCTTATAATTGATTGGTTTCATTCTGTAGGCCTATTATACGCAAGTGGTATTGTGATTTGTTTATTTTTATTTATAACAAGAATATAGTCTTTCGTTATTTTGGCTAATTCTCAGCATGAATTATTATACCTGAAAATAAGGTGGCACCCTTTCTACAGCCCATCACATTATAACCCACCCCAGAGGCTGACTGACCAGGGCCTACGAGTCAGGACCGCGGCACATCCACCGACGCCAATAGATCGTAGCGATCAGTACAGTGCGTCGTTGAACCCAGCATAGATGAATGAATAGAGACGGAGTAAACCACTGAAAACCTTGATCAGGCACGACTTGAATCCAACGCCTGAATGTCAGTTAAGAGCGCTACCAACTGATCCACCCGTCTCTGTGAGGATTGTCAACCAGGGCGGGAATTGAAGCGCTGTTTTCTGCACCATAGATCTATATTACCGAGATAAGTTACTCAACGTCAAGAAGGCGTACATATTCGTGTCTCAGCAGTAGCTTCACACCGCTTTGCAAACGGGAGTTTCTGCCATTTTCGACATATATTAGTGATGGTATAAAATGCCTTGCTTGGATTTTATTTGTAAGCATCCGATATGGCCACGAGATTGGAACGATCGTATGTCGCTATCGACTGCAGGAGTAACGATCTCGGTGAGGTGATATATATCTTTGGCTGCACCAAGGTTCAGCGCACCAACAACCAATCTCAGTTTTGATTTATAGTCCAAATTGAAGATGTGGCAAATAAAACTGTTCATACCTTAATAATTTCCGAATCTGCGTAATGTATCAAACACTGTGCAGCATCGAGAGCTCCTGGCCGTAAAAACGGTAGATACAAGACGCTGACGAGTTTGATAATGACGTTGGAAGCGACCCCCGAGACGACATCAGTCTTCCCGTCCTGACACAAGGCGTCTACGAGGGACGTGACCCAGTGACTGAGGTGCGTGGCTTGAGGCCAGACGGGCAGCCACTCGCAGAGCGTGTGCAGCGTGATGGTGAGGCCTGCCCTGGTGGCGCCCGGGGCAAACACCAGCGCCCGAGCAGCCTCCATGATACGCTGCGGCGGCACAAGCTGCAGGATCGCAGCCAGGGCGGGGCACGGAGCATCTGAAACCACAAGCGGGAATATCATAGCCACTCGCAGAGCGTGTGCAGCGTGATGGTGAGGCCTGCCCTGGTGGCGCCCGGGGCAAACACCAGCGCCCGGACAGCCTCCATGATACGCTGCGGCGGCACAAGCTGCAGGATCGCAGCCAGGGCGGGGCACGGAGCATCTGAAACCACAAGCGGGAATATCATAGCCACTCGCAGAGCGTGTGCAGCGTGATGGTGAGATCATAATAATATATAATCTTTATCCGCCGCTTTTAATCGTGTAATAGTATGATTAAATACCAATGTCATGTTTTAAATACAGTACCGTATTCCACGTCAACACAAATTTCAAATGCTCTTTTTAATCCATGTTTCAAATGTAATCCACACTGTACCATCAACTTGACAGCTAAAATCTGAGGTTATGTTTTTATTGTTTTTGCCTTGGCGTAGTGCACAGCCCGATATGTCGCGCTGGCGGTTCTTGTAAGAGTTGGATCACAAAGGCCTCCTATTGGCCAATAATTGACATCATATGACGTATAGTGACGTATTTGTCGACTAAAAACTTATCGACATTTGCTAGCGATCGAGATCGTGTTGGATGAGCGAAGCGAAGACTCAATTTCACTATACCGAAAAAAAAAGTGCCTGTTTTTTTTGTTTTTTTGTTTTTTTGTTCGCGCTCCACAGGTCAGACGAAAATTCAAAATCAGTTGAAACTTGGCACACACATGAACCCCTATCTGACTTGATGCTGTATAGTTTTGAGGCGCGATCGGTTGAACCACTTCTGAGAAAACTCATTCCAAAGTTTTCAAAAATCCCATCAGAATAACCCAGAGGAAAACATTCGTGAAAAATATTTCATCTGAGAGGATTCAAATTCTCAGAGAATTTCAATCTGACAATGATACACATTATTCCGAACTTTCACTCAAATCGGATGAGCCGTTTCGATGTAAAAAAATATATAATGTTATTTGTGTTAATTATTCAAAGCTATTAAGATACCTATTAAATCAAAGCAACAAGTGTCACCACTTGATTGTAAACGATTAAAACAAAGCCTTCTTTATTATCATATAAATTATTAATGGGAAATAAGATGGCAGTGATGTAATGGTTTGTATCTCAAGGTGTATATATATATATAATAACCAATCCAAAGATAAGTTGATATGTTCCAGCTCATCCATCAACGCGGCAACACATAACGCGTTTGCCTAGTGCTCGTAGAGAATAGATTGTTAACCTTGGGTGAGTTCTTGATCATTCGCAGTCTTGATCGGGAATTTCAATGAAGATAGAGAATCGCAGTGCAGGGCTGGTATTGAGTGTCGAGAATCAGCTCTGGCGGCGACAATATTAACTATTTCACCTGAACCACATGTCTTCCGTGCGTAACTCATTTAGGTACATGGGTTTTGAAATGTTATAAGGCCAAAGATTTCTACTGTGTACCCCCCCCCCTCCCCCCCCCCCCCCCCCTACCATGTTCGAACAGTAATTCATCATTGTCAGCTCAATAATTATTTGATCATTGTTGATGAAACACTACCACAACAATATGTTTTCATCACGAGGACTGGCACGGTCGAGATGGAAAACTGAAGAGGGATGGACCTCTTGTGATTACACTAGGCAAACGCGTTATGTGTTTCCGCGTTGATGGATGAGCTGGAACATATCAACTTATCTTTGGATTGGTTATTATATATATATATACACCTTGAGATACAAACCATTACATCACTGCCATCTTATTTTACATTATTAATTTATATGATAATCAAGAAGGCTTTGTTTTAATCATTTACAATCAAGTGGTGACACTTGTTGCTTTGATTTAATAGGTATCTTGATAGCTTTGAATAATTAACACAAATCACATTATATATTTTTTTACATCGAAACGGCTGATCCGATTTGAGTGAAAGTTCGGAATAATGTGTATCATTATCAGATTGAAATTCTCTGAGAATTTGAATCCTCTCAGATGGAATATTTTTCACGAATGTTTTCTTCTGGGTTATTCTAATGGGATTTTTGAAAACTTTGGAATGAGTTTTCTTAGAAGTGGTACAACCGATCGCGCCTCAAAACTATACAGCATCAAGTCAGATAGGGGTTCATGTGTGTGCCAAGTTTCATCATGATATGAATTTCTGTTTGACCTGTAGAGCGCGAACAAAAGAAAAAAAAAAAAAAAAAACATTCGATTTTTCAAGTACAGTGAAATTGAGTCTTCGCTACGCTCATCCAATTAATATCTAGTCCCTGTAGGCCAGACCCGTCTTGAAAATAATCTCATTCTCATTGGCTATCGCCATTGGTGATGTCACCAGGACAGCTAGTGATGATTTTCTTGGAATGCATTGCTCTCTAGATACGCGTAGGCCTACAGTGAAACCTCTATGCATCGTTTCCGGATCCATCGTGTTCCTGCTTGTAGGCCTATCATTCCTTCACCTCACCCCACTCCCATAAAACCAATATTACATTTTTCTGGATGGATCGTTTTCCTGCATGGATGGTTTTATTTTACTGGTCCCTTGAAGAACGATGCATGTTCCACTGTATTGACATTTTTCTCTAACCCCTCACATTGATGCTTGGTTAATTTGAGCCATAAAACTACAACAATGTACGAAAAGATCGTATGATAAGAAGTAGACAGGGAAATACCGTGAAATATGTCGGAAATAATAAGATACAGGATGGACAGCAGGGATTAGGGATTAGGCTGAGTCAATAGCGTGTGAGACAAAGGGTCAAAGACAAAATCTTTCATCTGCTATCATACAAATAGGCAATCTTTTGCATGTTGCGAATGCATTCCTGAAGTACAATCTGTTAAATTAGGAACTTTAAAAATAACGTAAATTTCGTTCCACATTACCGATAAAAAAGAACGCAGTTCCGTTACGTGTGCTTAAAAAAGGAACGCATCCCACCAAAGTTCCCAAAAAAGGAACACGTTCCTTCATAGTTACCGTACCTTCCTACCCAACTCTGAAAATGAGGTGATTATTTTACTTTTATCCAAAAAACTACACAGTATCAAAAACAGCAGTTTTATGGATCAAGTCAACAAAAAATGAAAAGTATGGTACCGGTATCGGTAGTAGTCCAGTGATCAGTATGGACATAGGTCTCCGAGTGACATTCAGAACATCAATCTGGCACACATGACGCTCGTCCATTTTTTCACCGAGAAAATAGTCGTACAGGCTTGGTCTTTTCAAGAAATACGAATGATATCAATCGCCAGTATAGCACAGGATACCGGCACTGAGACACTCCCCTGGGCCAATTTAGGGCGTGCAAACTAACCTGTTTCTGTGATAGCTTCGTACACCAATAAAAGGCAAGAGAACATCAATTCTTGGGGGTTTGGAGATTTGTACCAAATGTTCTCGAGAACATTTGTTAAATTGTTGACGAGCGCTTTGAAGTCTGCCAATTTTGCAGGGTCGGGATCTGGCATCTTCATCTGTGCAACAAATGCCACAAGAAATTTGGCACTCTGGCTCGAATCGTTGCCCGAAGGCTCCCATTCTGGCGGCTTGCTGAACAGCTTGATAGATTATATAAAATCAGTATATATAAACTGGGAGGATAAAGCTTTGGGGCAGTGATAAACCCAATGCTGGGCCACGACCACTGTTTATAACCTCACTTTCTGTCACAAGTTAGGCCTACTCTATTCTATATACCCCTATACTTGACTGCTTATGCTAGGTGGGTCTATAGCACTAAGACCTCTGTGGTTTAAAAAAATCAACACACAATAGTGTGATAATCTTCAGTTTTGACTCATTGACAGCCTGTAGAACTACAACGTATTTAAATTACCAAATCATCACGCCTAATCACGTAAACCAACTAAACCCGCCTATAGAAATTCCTAGATCACACTGCCAACTTACGAAAATAAGTAGTACCAAATACAGGTTTGAATACAGGCAAAAGGAGATCAGTGACAAATGCAGGCAACCAAAATAATATGTCTTATTACATAATAATAATTTCATACGAATAATTGCAAAATACATAAAATTACAATTACTAGATTACTGTACAAACAAGTCTTGAAGTATTAACTCAACTGAAACTATAGGAACTTGAAGGAAAAAGTTACAATTTATAATAGTTATAGAAGTGATTATAATTTGAAAAGAAGAATTATAATATGGAACAAATAGTATAATTATACTAACATGCATTGGTAACAGTAATATCTAATAAAATCTTTGAATGAATATTAATAATACTTATGAGTGACTATGAGGCTGTTTGCTTGATTGAATGAAATGTTTACTACAGTATTTGCGGGGTGGCTGAATCTCTACCCCGTGGAAAGTCGCCACTCAGAAAGTCGGTTCTTATATATAATTAAATGTATTAATTGCATCTCTACCCCTCAGAATGTCTGTTGCATGGAAACTCATCCCCCGCTATTTAAATCTACGAAAACAATTACTGGAACAATTCCAATGGAACAGACATTCCGAGGGGTAGAGATGCAATTAATACATTTAATTATATATGAGAACCGACTTTCTGAGTGACGACTTGAACGAGTGACGACTTTCCAAGGGGTAGGGATTCAGGCAACCTGTATTTACATGAGAATTTTCTGCCTAGCTTGAATTCTTCTACACTATGGGATCCATGGATGGTGACATGTTACTTAATAGTGGTTTCAGATATGTTTCTGCTTATAAACCCATTTTCTTTATTTCTTTGATAAAGCCTGTTTATTCTCTGATTCTTTTAGGTCGGCCTACGAAATGTTGGTCGAAATTCTGTCGCGGGTTCCCACTCTGATTTTTCACCTGCACACTTGTGTGATCGCAGCCACAGCTTCAATCTAGAAGTCGGATGAAAGCATTTGTTCAGATCCTAGGGTTTATATAGAGCCTTGATTTAATTTCATCTTTGAAAGTACCGTAGTAGAAAGTATATGTGTGGAAATGAAATATTATAGAATAGTTTTTATTCACAAAACATCATTTTTGATTAAAGCATTTGTTCAGATCCTAAGGTTTACGGTATATAGAGCCTTGATTTAATTTCATCTTTGAAAGTACCGTAGTAGAAAGTATGTGTGGAAATGAAATAATATAGAATAGTTTTTATTCACAAAACATCATTTTTGATGAAAGCATTTGTTCAGATCCTAAGGTTTATATAGAGCCTTGATTTACATTTCATCTTTGAAAGTACCGTAGTAGAAAATATGTGTGGAAATTAAATATTATAGAAAAGTTTTTATTCACAAAACATATCATTTTTCTTTCAAATGCCAACTATGTGAACAAATGCCAAATGTAGAGCTGTTGAAAGAGAATAAAGACATATTATTATAATTACTAGGCAAACGCGTTATGTGTTGCCGCATTGATGGATGAGCCCCGGAACATATCGACTTATATCTTTGGATTGGTTATTATAAATACACACCTTGAGATCCAAACGATAATGTCACTGCCATCTTATTTCCTAATGAATTGCTATGATATTGAAGAAGGCTTTGTTTTAATCGTTTCCACACCTGTTGCTTAGATTTAAATGGTTTCTTAATAGCTTTGAGTGAATTGAACAAATTGGATTATATATTTTTTTACATCAAAACGGCTGATTTGATTGAACTGAAAGTTTGGAATAAGATGTATAATTATTATATTAAAATTTCCTGAAAATTTGAATTCTCTCGAAGGAAATATTTTTGACGAATGTTTTCCTCTGGGTTATTCTTATGGGTTTTTTGAAAATTTTGAAATGAGTTTTCTCAGAAGTGGTTCAACCGATTGCACCTCAAAACTATACAGCATCAAGTTAGATAAGGGCACTTGTGTATGCCAAGTTTCAACTGATTTTGAATTTTCGTTTGACCTGTAGAGAACGAAAAAAAAAACAGGCTCTTTTTTCGGGTATGATGAAATTGAGTCTTCGCTTCGCTCATCTAATTATTTTTGAATTTATTGAAGCCATTTCAAGTACCCAGTTTTCAAAGTGGAGTTGTGATTCATTCTGGCATTCCAGTTCTATGAAAATATGGTAGGCTACATTATCTTTTGTTTTCTCACTATTTATCTACAAATCATTAAGGGCCTTGTTCACTCTTTGGATGAGCAAACATCTTACGCGTGCTGCTGGCCCTATCTATTCATAGACCAGACACATAGCAACAGCAAGTGAGGTGTGTGTATA
Organism: Brachyptera risi; assembly: GCA_964007535.1. Taxonomy (NCBI): domain Eukaryota; kingdom Metazoa; phylum Arthropoda; class Insecta; order Plecoptera; family Taeniopterygidae; genus Brachyptera; species Brachyptera risi. The sequence continues at coordinate 414,066 of CAXFZR010000016.1, read as the reverse complement.
AATGCGTGTGTGATAAGAGAACTCGGTCGCTTGAGAAGACACCAGACGACGAGAGGGACAAGGTCGCTAGTGAAATCTCACGAGTGCTGCTGTCCAGTGTTGGGGAAATTCACTTTTAAAAGTATCTTTTTGAAAGTTCAGTTCGTTACAAATAAAACGATCTCTTTAAGAGTTCAAGTTCGAATTTTTGGCTTGAGGGTAAAAGTTCAAGTTCATTTTTAAAAAAATAAAAGTTCGTTTGAAAGTTCGAAAAAAAAGAGGATAAATATTACCGTATTTTCATTTTCAGCTATATTTTGTTAATAAAATGTGGGCGTTCCTAGTATGAGAGAACATTAAATAATAATGTATAAAACAGGTATTACAATAATAGAGGCATTTTTTGGCAAATTTCAAAATGATTGGTTCTTAAATAGGACCTTGATATGAATAAGCACTACGCCTTGTACTATATTTCAATAATTTGACATCCAGTTTCTAGTACAAAAAAAAAACGATAATAGGAAACGTATATAGTTTAAAACATAGTATGTACTTTTACTTCTATGAATACGTAAACTGCAGCGACTTCAAGAACACGGCAAGCACGGTCTATTATCTACACATAGCTAGGGCAGGTTTCGGTGCACGTGACAAAACGCTCCCGAGCCGGAGTATCACCACATCAAGACGTACATTCGGTCAATAGATCGGCACTCGGCCCGGAAACAAACAAAGTGCAATCTTGTATACTATCATGTGCAAGTACCAACCAAAAAATATGAACTTTCAAACGAACGTTCTACATCTTCAAAGATCGCGGAAAAATCAAACGTTTCTAAAGTTCACGTTACTGGTGCATGAAAGTAACGCGTTTATCAAAAAGTTCGAAAAAAAACGAACGCGTTTGTTTTAAAAGTTCATTGTCCAACACTGCCTCTGTCCCCGATCGACGTACTCTGTTGGGGAAGGTTTTGCCGTGTGGTTAAGTATCGGTCTAGTTGACCGTTTTGATTCTTTTACCCTGAATTCCATGACTGACGGTCCACTGTAAAGTCATTTTTCAATCGACACCAGATTTATATTTCAACTGTTTCAATTATCTTGTTTTGCTTCTAATTTACCATCAATAAATATCTATTGTCTCTTCAATCACTCTTCTCGTCACTCACACCTTCACGATCCTACAAGCAACCTATACATATATTTCAATATATCTTCAATTTTTTATATGTTGGGACTATGTGACGAACGCATCTTTTGACTATCCATATAAGTAACATTAATAACATTAAAAATCATTATTTCCTTGTAAAATGCCGAGAACGTAATGTCATCTAATTGGATGAAAATTGAACAAATAAAACCTCTTACTGTCTAAAGGTAGCAGTACTATTTCTAAATTATTGGCTCCACCCCTCGCCCAAGTCCATTCAGAACCTGGCATCCAAATTCGGTTGTAACAATATTTCAATCAACGTCATCATTGAAAATATCTACACATATTTTGTACTTATCTACCTCCACTTTTCAACACCAACAGCGTACCTGCAGCTTCATCAGACGAATAGCCCACGAGTGACTAAAAACATGAAATTATAGCATTACGCCCCAATTATTTACTTTTTTAGCATTAGCTATTCCAAAAATAGCATTTTATAGCATCAGTTTAAATTTGAAATTAGCAGTAATTTAGCGTCAAAAAGTATTCGGACAAATGTCAAGGTTCGGGTATAAATGATGTACGCATATATTCTCGGCTTGAGCAAGTTCTGGAAGACAGTGTACAGTGACATCAATATGCCCCACATTGAGGCACTACTTGAACTACACAAACTAAGAGCATCATGAATGACTGCGACAGGACAACAAATGTCAAGGTTCGGAGATACGGGTATAAATGATGTAAGCATGTATTCTCGGCTTGAGCAAGTTCCGGAAGACAGTGTACAGTGACATCAATATGCCCCACATTGAAACACTACTTGAACTGCACAAACTAAGAGCATCATGAATGACTGCGACAGGACAACAAATGTCAAGGTTCGGAGATACGGGTATAAATGATGTACGCATATATTCTCGGCTTGAGCAAGTTCTGGAAGACAGTGTACAGTGACATCAATATGCCCCACATTGAAACACTACTTCAACTGCACAAACTAAGAGCATCATGAATGACTGCGACAGGCCAACAAATGTTGTTAAATACTAGGGTTGCCGTTCCATCAAAAAATCGTGATCAAAATTGAAGTTCACAATATCGAAAATCGATCGAATCGAAATCGATTGCATTTTTATCAAAAATCAATCGAATTGACGAATTGAAAAAAAACGTGTTAGGTAGCAAAGTACCATGTTTAAATACCACGCACGCACTATATATATATATATATATATATATATATATATATATATATATATATATATAAGTATAATGTTACCAATGGAAGCGAACGCGTTACTCGTGACGTCTCGCGCTACTCTTGTTTTCGATCTTCGAAAACTTTTCGATATCGATAAAAGTACATATCGAAATCGAAAATCAATCAAAATTGAACGGCAACCCTATTGAATGGACATTTTATTCAAACGAATTACCATCAGAGATTTCGAGTTCACATGGCACTTGAATCTAGGTAATGTGGGAAAAATGAGTAACTGACAATGTATTAAGGAAAATTGCCATTCGCTCACAAATACTACTCATCTCGTATGAATATATTGATTTATCATTGTAAAAGCCATACACCGCTTCAAGGGGTAGCCATAGCATGACATTTTTTTTTTTTTTAGTTTTGTTAACGATTATTTGAAGAATTTGTGACCGCAACTCATGTTTTTTTTTTATATTTCAAGATTTGAATGCAACACTGACGGTAATGCGTAATTGAAACTTCAGGTACGTTTTTCCCAAGAACTACGTTTTCTCCGACTTGTCACAACATAACTGAAAAACTACTGGTCCGATTTGAAAAATTTTTGTTTTAAAATGTGTATTTTGATTGTCATTATCGTGTGAACCAAAACTATGGAAATAATCAGAACATATGAATATCCAGGTGTGAATGTGTGGCCTGAAAATCATATAATCTATATTAGATATGAAATGATTGGTTATACTGTATAGGTAACTAAAGAGTGCAATAGGTTTTTCTGGAGGTTCACAAGATAACAGTGCGCATGACGAACAATATCATCTAAAACTCAACGAGATAGATGTATTTTTGAATTTTAAATATATGATTCAACTGACTATCCATATCTATGTATCAGAGTGTCTACATATACGAGATCTATTGATTTATCTCAATTCCGTAACGATCAATCTGAAATCCTGTAATGTATCATTATTTGTTGTACTATTTGTTTGATATACTAGAATTACTAATTCGTTGATAATTATAAATGATGGCTTACTGCCATACTCAAATGTAATGCTAATTGATAAGTTATATTGTAAAATATGTAAATTGTGTACCGATTTCCTCGAAAGAGGGTTAAAGGAATAAACACTTCTACTACTACTACTACTACTACTACTACTACTATGTGAATTGTGGCTCCATGTTTTGTATTCTGAAAAAAAAAACATGGCATTTCTCAAATTAAATGTATTGATCAATTTTTTTCTGGATCATATATGAGCAATAGAATGATGGATATAGTGTGCAAGTTTCAATGATTTGTGGCAATTGGTTGAGCGTGAAATAATTCTTTCATTTAGTCATAATTAATAATTATCCTAGTCCATGCTGTGGCTAGTGGCTACCCCTTTAAATAACAGAAAAGAACTTTGTCTTTGTTTTGAACATCACAACACACGAAGAAAACACCAAATAGGCCTACATAGTACAGTATTATGGTTTCAGATGACTCAATTCTATAGCACTCAATTTCATGCCTTTACCCATGACACATTTCTCAAATTTGAAGATATTAAAAATAAATGGCATTTAGATGACCTTGAATTCAACTCTCACAGATGAGATATATCAAGTGTTTGATCTCACCAGCAAAAAATCTAAAACCAACACAATTTGTGTCATTTCATTAGTGATTAGCAACAAACATAGGTCTTACGGTGGAAGCTATTGACAATGCCCGTACTACCAATTCAGTAGCCATTAGCCAAGCTCTCAAGAGTTCACAAGAACCGGCACAGTAGATGAGTGGTTAGCTCACTTGCTTCGTGTGACCCGGGAGGTGAAGGGACATGTCGGACCCGGTTCGATCCCCGCCACCGTCCATCTTTACAGCGGTGCATCGTGGTTTCCCTCTGTAGTCTAGGCTAATGCCGGGATGGTTCTCACAATATAGGCCACGACCGCTTCCTTCCCACTACCCATAAAAACCTTCATCTCATCATCCCATTAATCATCCATCCGACGCCAATAGATCTTAGTAATCATTACAGTGCGTCGTTAAACCCAATAAAAAAAAAAAAAGTTCACAAGAGATTGATTACTTGGGGTCGTTGTTGGATGAGCGTAGCGAAGACTCAATTTCACTGTACTTGAAAAATCGAATGTGCTTTTTTCTTCTTTTTGTTCGCACTCTACAGGTCAAACAGAAATTCAGATCATGATGAAACTTGGCACACACATGAACCCCTATCTGACTTGATGCTGTATAGTTTTGAGGCGCGATCGGTTGAACCACTTCTGAGAAAACTCATTCCAAAGTTTTCAAAAATCCCATTAGAATAACCCAGAGGAAAACATTCGTGAAAAATATTTCATCTGAGAGGATTCAAATTCTCAGAGAATTTCAATCTGATAATGATACACATTATTCCGAACTTTCACTCAAATCGGATCAGCCGTTTCGATGTAAAAAAATATATGTTATTTGTGTTAATTATTCAAAGCTATCAAGATACCTATTAAATCAAAGCAACAAGTGTCACCACTTGATTGTAAATGATCAAAACAAAGCCTTCTTTATTATCATATAAATTATTAATGGAAAATAAGATGGCAGTTATGTAATGGTTTGGATCTCAAGGTGTACCTATATATATATATAATAACCAATCCAAAGATAAGTTGATAAATAATATTTATCAACTCATCTTTGGATTTTAGCTTTGGATCTTTAGCTGGAACATATTATGTTCCAGCTCATCCATCAACGCGGAAACAAATAACGCGTTTGCCTAGTTATCCCTAATACAGTGAAACCTCTATCCATCGTTTTTCAAGGGGCCAGGAGAATAAAACCATCCATCCAGGAAGATTGAACATTGATTATATTGGAATGGGGAAAGAAGAAATGAATGACACAAGCAGGAAAACGATGGATCCAGGAACGATGCATAGAGGTTTCACTGTATATATAAGCCTATACCGTCCATGGTATAATACATCAGATAACCAAATTAATTCGGCAAGCCTAATTATAAGGAAAAATGCAAGTCACATTTCTGGTATTCATTTCTTTTAATAGTTTATAAGATTACAAAATAATAACAGCAAAAATATATTACACAGCAGATGCACTTCATAAATTATAATGTATTTCTGGACATACAATCAGTGACACATTTACACTTCTTATTGTAGAAAATTGCTGCTTTTATAGGTCCAGCCATTATAATGATAACAATTATTACAAGTTTAATTCATTAGTTTTTAAAGTTACTAGTTGTTTTAAATAATATATAAATATATCAGTATGTTATTGATTGAGGAAATGTTTCCGTACTGGCTAGCTACGTGCGTGGGCCTCGTCCGCGTGAAACAGCTGGCAGTCTCCAGACGGCACCGCATCACTACAGATGTAGGAATTGAGCATTCATAAAATAGACCATCAAATATGAATATTTCACAAGGATGTATATTTTTGGTTTTCTTTACGTTTCATGGTATTTCAATTGATTCAACATTAGGCACTTGATTCTACAGTAAACCCTCGTTAATCCGAAATGCAAGAGACCCCAAAAGGTGATTTCGATTTATAAAAATTCGGATTAACCAAAAAAACTCATTTTCCACGAAAATCATCACACTTCCCCGTTGGAATTGAAGCAATTTCGTATTGAGCGCGAGAGAAAGCTAGATGCCACATGTGCGAGGAACCGAATCACTGATTGTGTGTATTCGTCCATCTTCGACAGCAAACAAACATTAGATGGCCAGCTCCCATTGGCGCTCGGCCGTTCCGAGCTTGCCGCTCGTCAAGAACAGACAGAGCAGCCAAAGACCTTAGTATCTAACCTAACGAAGTTAGATACTAAGGTCTTTGGAGCGGCCCGAGCGCACTCGGAGTCGGATGACGCATTCAGTGGAAGCGAACAGCTGAGCTGGCTTCGGCCTATTGTTACGCGCCAAATAAAAAGGGTGAAATTTACGAAAATAATGATCAATTCAAGGAATTCACTCGATCTATTTCGGATTATCCAATTCGAAAACAGTGCTAAAGCAATTGAGGGGTCGAAATATTAGTTCAAATTACCGATTAGCTGGAATTCGGATTAACCATATTCATTAACATTCGAAATATGTCAAATTTCGGATCAACCGAGTTTGGATTAACGAGGGTTTACTGTAAATGTAATTTTCATAGCACTAGTCTGTTCTGTGAAGATTTGCATCGTATCAAAGGCAATTAGCTGGAGCAACCAAATGACCAAGTTGCAAAGAATAGTTATCTTTTTCCTCGAATGCCCATCAAAACAAGTGGTATTCGAACAACTTACTGCCTGAAGACTGACAATTGCAAAAGAATGTGTCATTTTGGTTGATAATTCTGCAGTTCCTCAATATAGGCTACCACACCTAGAAGTAAATGCTCTATTCCCACAACTCTAGCCATGCTGTGGGAATATAACCCACGCAAGCTGCATCGTTCCCGGATTCACCCTGGCCCGTTGGATACTCGTCTTAACCTCGTACGGTCTCAACAATTTCAGACGAATTTACGTTTCGACGACAAATACGAATCATTGTCAAGAGAAATGAAATAACTTGTTTATATACAACTACAGATCCGCTAGAGAAGAGTCAGATACAAATGATCAGTGAACCGATATATTACACGCCTACCGCAGATAGTCTTCGATTTGATTCTAGTAGTGATCACGTGTGATTTAAGCAGTTCTACCGTCAGTCCTTTGTCACTATTCTGTAAAATGCAGTCGATCTAGCACCTGTTGATTATCCTGCGCACATCAGTCAAGACAAGAGAACATTTCAACAATTAGGCCGTGCGGTATACAAACAGAATACGAGGTGAGACAAGGCGCGTGAAACTATCTTGGGCCACTTGGAATAACGTCCTAGCTCCAAGAGAGACTATAGCATGCCCACAGTCCTTGTTGTCGGAACAAAATCCTAGCGCTGCTTATAAGCAACGTGACGACGTTATATCGCGTATTCTCACCTAGAGAATATTATCCAATCAGAGTCCTTGGTCCTTGGGAGCTAGCCAGGCCCAGGACGTTATTCTGGGTGGAGGTGAGTCCTGAACACCCGAGGCAAAAATCTTCATTTCAATCTGTTTATTCATTATATATTTGATGTTTGTCAGCGTAATTGTTTGAATGTCTCTCCCCGGCGTATGACTGTTCCGTTGGTCGGTACGAGCGAGTGAGCGACTAGTGTCCAGCGACGCGGTATCACGGCAGAGACGTGTCAGGTTCCGACGTGACGCGGGGCGACGCGGAGAGGGCAAACGATCGCACGTCTCGGTCGATGTCGTGTTGGAGCCGCTTCATCACCTGCAGCATCAGGTCCGAGTGCGGACTGTCTTCGCTCACAAAATATTCTGGAACAGACGCACCGGAAAATGACTTATTTATATTGGATTAACAACGCACCATACTGATGACTACGATATATTGGCGTCGGTGAATGATATATGAGACGGTGAGATGGAGGGTTGTTTTATTAGGTGTTACTGGACAGTGGGGAGGAGTCGACCATGGCGGGAATCAGCGAGCTAGCCACTCGTCTTGGTGGAAATGACTTGCAGAGCGTAAACTGAGCAACAGAAAGTTTCTAATAAGTGTATTGAAGCGTTGACAACTTGTAAGCCTACAGCTTGGTTCTTGCATTGCACTCGGCACACCAGCTCCGTGGCTGGTGTTGCACTTACTCAACTAGTGCCGAGTCAATTCGGACAAACAAACACTGCAGTTTAGTAGAACATTCTGTGGAGTCAAATTGGGAATATATTCAACAAAGTTGTGCAAACCCTGCTTGTGGCATAGGGGAGATACATAAATTATGTCACACTTTTTAGGCCTACCCCCCTTGAATATGTCACAAATTCTCATAGCCCCCCCTTCTAACAAAAAATTGAAATTACCAGGCAGCAAAGGTAAAATACAGTGATAAAATTGAAATAATCATTTCTCCATGTTTGCTCTTTGAGTAGTCAAACTTGATAATTATTTGATATGCATCTGCAGTTTCTAGGGTGGGTATAGATGAAAGAATCTATAAGAACGGAGCCAAATTCATAGAACAAATGATGGTATGTCACACAGTTGCCCCCCCCCCCCCCATTATCAGCTGTTACTGGAGGACCAACGTGCTAGTGTGATTGCACCATGACCATTCTCATCAGTGTGCTTCCAAGCCTTGCAGTTAGAGGTCTTGTTGCTCTAGAGATTGATGGTATGTCACACAGTTGCCCCCCCCCCCCATTATCAGCTGTTACTGGAGGACCAACGTGCTAGTGTGATTGCACCATGACCATTCTCATCAGTGTGCTTCCAAGCCTTGCAGTTAGAGGTCTTGTTGCTCTAGAGCGTGATGGTTGGATTACGGAAAATGACGTGTCTTTTTATGAATATACGTGATTTACGGCCTTTACGATTTTTTTTCGGGAGAAACCCCGGTTAGGAGTCGGGTAGAAAAGGCGGGTAGGAATTTTCCTTAGTTGTTGAACTGTCAACAAAACGAGCCAGTTCACTGCTCAAGTATAGGCGGATAAGCACGACATATTACTATAGAGGGTCAATTTTCAACACTTCCCAAGTTCAGTATGTTCTGCCAAATTACAAAAATAAAAAGCGTGTTTTTGACCAACGTTGGGCCGTTATTTTCATTCAGTAGAGACTTCTAAACTCAAAAAATGAGAGAAAAAAATTACGTGAAAAAAAATCAAACTCGAAATCTTCCGAGTTCAGCTGAATTTGAACTCGAAGACTCGAGTGCTCGCACCCCCCTAGTTATTTCTCATTCGATTGTTGTGAAAATCACTGAAAATGCGAACAGTACGATAGTTTCATTCATATTCAGTGGAATTTTTAATCTCTTGGAGAATATATTTTTTTCAAGTATTTTCCATCTGGGGTAATTATTATGGGGATTTTTCAAACTTTCTGATTTTTTACGGAAAAACCGTTTGAAGAATTTTTCTGAAAAGCAACCCCAACCTATTCTTGTGACACCAATATGTAGAAAAAGTTTCAAGTTCATTTGTTTTGATTTCCTGACCTGTATGCAACGTACAAAATTCGACCAGAAAACAAGAAAGAAAGGAAGAAACAAGAACTGACTGTTGTCCATGATGGGAGAGGCGAGGGTGCGCGCGACCGCCAGCCGCACGTTGGGCACGGCGTCCCAGCTGAGGTCCAACAGGTGGGGCAGTACGTCGCGCGCAAACTCCTCCTCCTCGAGCGCGGCCTGCGTGACCAGTCGCGCGCACAGCAGGGCAAACATCTGGCGGCGGCTCCAGCGCGTGCTGTGGGCAAACTGCTGCGCCAGCTCCGTCATCACTCCGCGCGCCAGGCTGCGCTCCGCACCCACGTGGCTCACCACGCTGTTCACCTGCAACCACAACGCATATATATCATTACCGAGATATAGGGGTGTAAGGGTAGTGTTTTTTGGTTCGGGTCGGGTAGTGGAAAAAACGCCGGTGTCGTGTCGGGTTTCAGGAAAAACACGGCATTTTAACCTCGAAATGAAAAAGTTGACAACAGGGCGAATAGGCCTATCTACTGGATCCAGGCCTAGGTCTACTGAAGGTATAGCGTTAGGCCTAGAGCCAGTCAGGTGATCTATATTTGCTTTCAAATAGAGATCTCCATCCATATCCTCCTCACTCATCACGAGATACATGTAGCCTAGGCCTACGTGGTAAAAAATTCCAAGTTAATACAGATTTCCAACACCTGTCGACAAGATTTTGCCTCCATCTTTGTTTTGAAAAAGCTTTTCCCAATTTTGTGCACGATGCTGCCCTCTACTCGACTCCTGTTAAACTTCTAGTAGTTGTTTGCAGTGGATCAGTTGACAAATCAAGTGAATGGCGCCCAAACCGCGCGATATCGAAAACCTGATTTTAGTGTTACATGAGTATTAGATCGGGTTGGGTAAGAAAAACCCGACCCGACTAACCCGAAATCCCGGGTACCCGAACCCCCCTAATATTATATAGATATATCATTACTGAAATACTATTTCAAGTGGGCTTCCCAACATTGCATACACGGCTGTTGGTTAGCCTACCTTACACAACGTCAGGGATGCGGGGCCAGTATATCTTTTCTGTGATTCACTTTATCGGGGTACAGTTTTCGCTTTAACAATGCCAATCTCTTTGTGGGCCACATTACTGGGGTCCACAATACCAATTTGGTCATTGAAAATGATATTCCGGACCCCTGTGTTCTAGCTTTGGGGTGCAGAATATCTAGTTTGTGGTCCACTATATCCACATGACATTTGGATACACTTTTGCGGGCCACGATATCGGGCTTCAGTATATTGAGGTCAACAATGACAAACCTCTGTGTATCAGTTTATTGAGATCCACAATACCAATTCAGTCGTTGGAAAAGATATTCCGGACCCCCGTCTACTAGTTTTGTGGGCCACTATATTGGGGGCCACCAAACCAAAGTATTTGTACAATTTTCGGATTTAATCGTGTGGGTCACAATACTTAATCTATCTTTTCTTCAATCCTTGATATTTTTCTTGTGGTGCAGGATACGTATGGGGGTTCACAAGAGCGGTACCCTCTCATGCTGTGAGAGTGTTGAGCTCACCATGTTGAGTGCCATGTGCCTGACGGCCGAGACCTTGTCGGCCAGCAGCGAGAGTCCGAGCGGCATGAAGAAGCGGCGGGCGTCCGACGGAGAGAACAGCTCCACGGACAGGAACAGCTGCCTGGCCAGCTCCTCGCGGAACCGCCAGTTCCACTCGTTGTCCGTCAGCATGAACTCCTGCAGCCGCGGCAGGTAGCTGTTGCGCTGGCTCGGCCGTAGCAGCTGCAAGCACACGCACGCTTCATACGGCAGTCCAAAACAAATCAAACAAACTCTCGTTAAGAGGCCGCAGGCGCTCGTATTTCACGCCGCAAACTCTCACTGCCGTAATTTTCGAGTTATCAGCATGATTGTTTCTGCATTCTGTTAATAATTGAAAAATAGAGGTTACTGCATTTACAGAATTTTGAACCAAAAATTTATAATTTTTCAAATTCTTCAAATGGAAAAATTTCGTAAATGAGAAAACCTGGATACATATTTTTGAATACCGAGAAGAAAAGTGAGATATATCAAAAGTGTGTGGCGTTTATGTGGATATGAGTTGGGCGGGCTAGTCTACGGGGTGGATGTCAAACTCGAGTTGGAAGCGAGCAAACAACGAGCCCGTGTAGAGCGCCTGCGGCCTCTTAACCCGTCAGCCCCGAACAAAGCAAACAAATCTAAATACAGTAAATCCTCGTTAATACGATATGCAAGGGACCCACAAAAAACGATTTTGATTTATACAAATTTGGATCAACCTCTTGCTTACCGAATTCACTGAACCTAGTTTTACCATTCTATTGGTAATTAAAAATGATGAACAAGTAATTCTAATGATTCTGTCTGCCCAACATTTGACACAGCATCTAGGCCTACTTGAATCGCTTAGAAGACTGTTATCATTATCATTATATTCTGACTGTGAACTAGAACCAACATTTTCACCATCACAATTGCTGTCAAATGAATGAATATTAGGGTTTTAGTACTGCATTTAGAATAGTTTCACTGTCGTTTGTTAGGTTTCTAGCAGCCATTTGTTGCTAATGACAGCTGCACGGTCACGGTCAGTTCGATGCATCAGTAAACATTACTTCCTTTTTCGACGTAGTCTGTGATTACCGTATTTACTCGCATATAAGTCGCACCCGCGTATAAGTCGCACCCCTGTTTTTGACAGTCATTTTTTGAAAAACCCTTTGTATGGTCGTATAAGTCGCACCTGCAGTCTCCAGTATTAGTATTAGTATTATTACCATTATTTAGTAGAGTGATAGGCCTAATTATAACATTATAGTCCTATCACCAATTTATTTTGTCCATTTTGTATAATGATAAACTTTACATCTGCTGAAAATCGAAAGAAGTGATCCTTGCCCAAGAGACTTAGTTTAAAGTGGAAGATATCAACATTCGAGTGTTTATACTGAAAGACTTTTATCCACGGCGAAAAGTTAAGGTCACAGACAGAGCAGTCCTGGTGTTGAAGTTCTTTAGTTTTAAATAATCAAAATGGCGTGGTAAGATCGACCTTGTGGTGCCCCGTCCAAACGATCCTATCTTTCATCCATAGCCTTAATTGGGGGAACAATGATTTTGTATCAAGTTTTGATGCTGTCAAGAAAAAAAGTCTCCAGTACGTCCAAAATACATCGCGATTGACATGTTTAGCTCTCTGTTCCCGACGACGCTTAAGAGAGAAACCCTTGGTATGAGACATGAGAAACCATTGTGAGGGGCCTCAACTAAACCGGGAGGGTGGGAAGGGGCAGGTTGCCTAACATACCTAAACCTAAATCAAGCTCGACGATGGCGGGACCCAGAGCACACAATGATTACGTAAATATCTCCCAAGTTTATATTCATTTTTATCTAGCCTCTTCCTAGTGTTCAATGAATAGCCCACTATAGACTGTTATCACCCATACCTAGCATTGTTGATTGATGTTAAACAGATGTGTCAAAAGTGTTCTTGTTGGCAATCAGTATAACATTTAACATGATACTTTTAACGTATCATGTTACACTGATTACCAACACGAACACTTTGAGACATCTGTTTATCATCAATCTTCAATCAACAATGCTAGGTATGGGTGATTTGTCTATAGGCCCCTACTCATTCAACACTAGGAAGAGGCTAGATAAAAATGAATGTAAACATATTTATGTGTATTTATTTGCTTCAATATTGATGACCGCCTGTGCATCAGGGGACGATTGGGGGTTCGCTCTATACTGTAACATTGGATGACCAGTGTTTTATGGCAACTATTTTGATGATGAACAGATGTGTTAAAGTGTTTGTCTTATTATTCAGTGTAACACAAGACTCTAAAAGTATCATGTTTGCTTCAGCACTGACGACTGTCTATGCATGAATTCTGACGACGATTGTGGGTTCGCCCTATGCTCTAACATTGGACGACCGGTAGTGTTTCACGTAGTGTTTCACGGCAACTGTTTTTATCGCAAAATGTGACGTTTTTTCTCACTTGAAAAAATGACATGAGACGCATGTGACTTTTTGATGACGTAAAATAGCAAGCTCGACTGTGACGAGAATTGATGCATTTGACTTTTATTTTTGGAGATTTTGTGCGCGCGTATAAGTCGCACCCGCATATTGGTCGCACCCCTGTTTTGAGTTCTCAAATTTCTAAATATGCATGCGACTTATATGCGAGTAAATACGGTAGTTCTACAGCTCACTACAAGAGCTATCTTTGTAGCCATACTGTAGCGCAATCTGACGGTAACTTTGGGAAATATAGATGTAAACATGACGCACGGTAATTTCACACGTCGTCGGTCATGAAGGTTAACTCGCGTCTCGCGCGCGAAACTCGTCAAAGATGTTCAAGGGGTTAACCAAAGAACTGATTTCCCAAGAAAATCATCACACTTCCTGATTAACTGTTGATGATAATTATCTGTTATCTGTTGATTATCTAATACAGATAATACAGTTATCTGTTAATATAATCTGATAATGATTAGCTGTTAATGTACAATGTAGGTACCATTTTTCTACATTGTCAATTCAAAGTTCATCTTCAAGTGCTTTTACATTGCATTTCTAACGTTCGAAAAAAGTTTGAAGTTCGCGAACTTTCGAGTCTCAAGTTCAAGGTCAAATTATCGAGTTCGCGCAACCCTACAATTCTCCTTTCCAGCAGAATGCCAGTTGTTTCAGAAGTTGGAAGTTTGGTTACCAGAGTGCAGCACGTGCTTGCGCGGACCTGTCACGATAGCCCGAGTGAAAGGGCGGTATCAGAAAAGAATGATCTGATTAAAGAAGGCTGTGCAAGTTGTCAACATTCGTAATAGAAAAGAACATGTGCGGAAGTCATGTATTTATTCTCGTTTCAAGGATTTTCAAGGACTTTTCAGGTACTTATACAGGATATAATTTTTTTTTGGTGGCAGCCCTGCTCTAATATATAAGAATTGAATACTTTTAATTTGTATATACTTTTGTATACCACAATATATAAACAGTAGGTCAACGTGGGTCAATTTTAACTTTCATCTGAATTGTTTGAAATGAAATGTGTTGAAAATTGGCTTCCGAGCTATCAAATAAACGTTGTCATTATAATTATATGGTTTGATTGGAAGCATTTGGTGGAAGTTTAAAGAATTTTTTGCGGTAACATAACTACAATGTGAAGTGTAACTATGACGCCGTCGCAGCGGTCAACAGCGAACGTATTGGTGCGCTGAGCGCATGTTGCATAAAGCACAAGAGTCGATATCATGAATCATAGTTTCCGCCCCACTAATAGTGTGCACGTGAAAGGTGCGCGCTTACCTTGAAGAAGTCTGAGAGATGCTTGAGCGCACCGATCCGAACCTCGTCCAGGTCCTTGATGAAGCCGTTGAAGATCGGAACAAGGTCCTTGGTGGCCAGCTCCTCCCCCAGGATCACCGCAACCTCGTGTATACTGGACGCAACCGTGCGACGCACCTTCCACTGAAACACCAGGCAGGCAGGCGGTCAGGACTGTTATCCACCAGGCCTGGCTAGCTCCCAGAGGCCAGGTCCACCCAGGCAGGAGTCGGGTACCCGGGTAGGGTCAAATTACTACCCGCCGACATCCCTGATAGATCTATACATACTAGGAAAACGCGGGATTTGCGTTGTGAGATGGGCTTAGAAGTATGGAAATCTATAATGAAAAATATTTCGTCAAATCAATCCACTTCTATGGACCTTGGATTACTTCAAACTTGTTGATATTTATAGTGCTGCAATCTGTCTCATATACACTTTGCAAAACCAACTGATCCCAACCAAGATGCACTGAGGGTTGCGTTTGCCTGTCTCCCCGGCGACAAACCAACGCAACCCCCAATGCATCTTGATCCCAACCTTCGATAAAATGGATACTTTCATTGCGTTTTCTTTGTTATTCCCATCTGAATGTTGTGAAAGTCACTGAAAATATCCGTAATTATGTTTTCCATATTCAGTGAAAATTTTGAGTTTTTGAAAATTTTCCACATTTCAAGTATTTTCCATCCGTGTTATTCTTATGAGCATTTCTCAAACTTACAGATTTTTTCCTGAAAAACCTTCCGATGGATTTTTCTGAAAAACAATCCCAGCCTATTACTCTGGTATGACAGAAATATGTAGTAAAAGTTTCAAGTCGTTGGGTATTTTTTCCTGACCTGTATGCCGCTCAAAATAAAATAGAAAACAAACAAAAACGAAGCTCATTTTTTTTTCGGTATGTGAAATGGAATCTTCGCTACGGTGATCTAATGATAGATTTTAATGGATCCATATTACTGAGATACGTTACTCAACGTTAAGAAGGCTTACATATTTGTGTCTGGCAGTAACTTCACACCGCTTTGCAAACCGGGGAGTTTCTGGCATATGTAACATATATTAGTGATAATTGGTAGGGATGCCGGCGGGTAGCAACTTGTGGAGTCGGGTACCCGTCATCGTTACCCGGGTAATCAATTCTTTTTCAATCTCAACTATGCTCATCTACTCTTCATTTGAATGTATTTTATCGTCTTATTTACCATCTTTAGGTTACCATTATTAATGTTGCAACTACTAGGCAAACGCGTTATGTGTTTCCGCGTTGATGGATGAGCTGGAACATATTACCTTATCTTTGGATTGGTTATTATATATATATATATATACACCTTGAGATCCAAACCATTACATCACTGCCATCTTATTTTCCATTAATAATTTATATGATAATAAAGAAGGCTTTGTTTCAATCGTTTACAATCAAGTGGTGACACTTGTTGCTTTGATTTAATAGGTATCTTAATAGCTTTGAATAATTAACACAAATAACATTATATATTTTTTTACATCGAAACGGCTGATCCGATTTGAGTGAAAGTTCGGAATGATGTGTATCATTATCAGATTGAAATTCTCTGAGAATTTGAATCCTCTCAGATGAAATATTTTTCACGAATGTTTTCCTCTGGGTTATTCTAATGGGATTTTTGAAAACTTTGGAATAAGTTTTCTCAGAAGTGGTTAAACCGATCGCGCCTCAAAACTATACAGCATCAAGTCAGATAGGGGTTCATGTGTGTGCCAAGTTTCAACTGATTTTGAATTTTCGTCTGACCTGTGGAGCGCGAACAAAAAAACAAAAAAAAAAACAAAAAAACAGGCACTTTTTTTTCGGTATAGTGAAATTGAGTCTTCGCTTCGCTCATCCAATAAACAGTCTGCTCATATCATATCACTGACCCTCTCAGCACAACATAATCTACGCAAACACATTGGTTGAGTCAATTTGAGTGAATGTGGCATGTCCCTCTTTTGTGAACAAAGGGACATGTGTTTAAGCGGTATGCAGAAGTGTTAGAACTGTGGTTGCTATACCGAGTGCCAGTGCTGGAGGGGGGGGGGGGGGGTTATATGTTAACAGATAATATGGATGATATCTATGGTCTAGAGAGAAGTAGAGGAGAGATAAATTCTTTCGTTTTTCCCGCCACACAAGCGCGCTTTGTTTAAAAGTCATCTGTCAGTGAAAATGAATAGCAAAAGCTCGCGTTGTAAAACGTGGCGGGTACCCGGGCGGGGGTGAACCCGTACCCGCCGACACCCCTAATAATCAGAGACAGGACAGTAATGCAATTGCATGTTTCAGATATAGCCAGGAGAACATGCAAAATCTATTATAAATCCTTTTCATGACTCGAGGGTTTGGAATATATGACTTTGATACTGCATATTTTGCTTATTTTGACATATCATGCTGGCTGGCATGTTTTGCTCATTTGGGAGGTTTTGTGTGCATCAACATTTCAAAGTGAGGTAAAAAGTAGTGCGCTGATGTCAAGTGACATTTGACGTAAGCCTATTATGGTATTGATAAAACTTTAAATGTATTTTTGAAAAGTGTCTGCATATTACTTCCCTCAACTTGCCAATTCCAAGGCATGTATTCTATAAGTTTTCAAGTCTTTCAATATTGATTATTTGATTTATTTCTTTGTATGCCTACTATTTTGCTTATTTTGCAATTTGATACCGCTAGTAGCGCTTATTTTGCAATTTGATACCGCTAGTAGCGCTTATTTGGCGATTTGATACCACTTATTTGGCGATTTGATACTGCTTATTTGGCGATTTGATACTGCTTATAGTGCTTATTTGAAGGTTTGACACTGCATTACTACCCCGTCTCTAGTGATGATATAGAATATGTTACCTGCATGTCGGAGGCCAGGGCCTCGTAGGTGTCGCGCAGCAGAGGCCAGTTGGCCGGGCCGAGCGTTGCCATGACGGCAGGGAAGCTGAAGGCGCAGTGGTGGGCAATCTCGTTGTCGGTGGCTTGCGCCTGCGCGACGTGCGTCATGGTCACGTAGTGGTCGAGCAGCGCCTGCGGCACCGTCTCCTGGCTGGGGGTCGTGCGGCCCGCCGGGTTACGCGCCGCCCCCCGGTCCCCGCCCCAGCGCTCACCGCCCCCCTCCTTCACGTCTGGAACAAGACCTGACGGTACACCAAACGTCGACAACCTCACTTCATACAAGTATTACTAGGCAAACGCAACATAAGCGTTGTAAGATGAGCGAGATTTCTGAATAAGGTATAATTTGAGTTGTTATCTAGTAGTTTTATCTGTGCTACTTTATCAACTTTGGTATAATTGAAAACTCTACACACCTTGACCCCTATGAAAAATTCGTTGAGTACCGAGTCTAGGACGCAGCGAATCTCAGCAATGGTTCTGCTATTATTTCTATCCATTTGTTGAATAAAAACATTCATCAAATTGATCTGAATTGTGTTATTATTGTGTTCACATTCAGGGAAATTTCAATTTTTTTGGAAGATTCCATCTTTTTATATTTTCCGCTCAGCCAAATCTTGTGGAGTTTACAAAAAACCTCGAGATGATATTTGTCAGAAATGGTCCAACCGATGTGACCCAAAACCAGACCGTTCCGAGTTGGATGAGTCTACGTGCACAGAAGAAGTCAATCAGTCAAACCGTGCGACCTGTGCAGTGCTGACAAGAAAAAAACAAAACACAAAAATCAATAAAGCTCCATAAGAGTAGAATGTTAAGAGTCCATGGGAGTCAATTTAGCGGAATATCAGTTTCTTGGTGATAACTCTTCAACGGTACGAGATATCAAAATTCTTATACGCGAGAAATACAGATAATTATCAGATGAGCGTAGGCGAAGTCTCCATTTCACTCTTACAGGGCTTTGTCCGTGTGATTTGATTGTAGGATTGTTTCTAAGCACTCCACACGTCGAAGGGGTTGACTGATCGACATGACATTTGTTTGTACACGCAAACTCATCCAACCTCAAACTGTGAATGAAATGATCGACCCACGCAAAAACATAATTTTTACCGGTGTCAAGGATATTTCAGGTGCTTGAACAGGATTTAAAATTCATGTTGGTGACACCCCTGCTGCAGCATAATATATTGTCGCTGTTTGTCTACCCTATTTAACCCTTTTAGTGCCAAGAGCCGATATAGCGACTCTTACTTCAAACTGATGTAGTTTCCACAGTTTCTGTAAGATGGCAATAGTAGTGACATATTCAGAAAGCTGCTATTTACACACATTTCGTGGTACCAAGGTCAATATTCTACCATTTTTCCACAGCCGTCTATGTTTGTTTACATTTTGCTGCAATGTGACAGTGTAATTCTAGTTGGTTCTCAAAATGGCGTCTTGTGGAAGACGTGATTTTGTTCAAGAAGAAGAAGTGATTAGAGATTTAGTAGATGAATTAGATGAGGTAGAAGTAAGTGACTTTTCGGAAGATGCATTATCCCATCTTCAGATGAAATAGTGATGCGAGTGACCAAGGCAAAGAGAGTGATGTACCTGATAAATGTGGCTGGGCCTACGCCTAGGCCAAGGGTACACCTAGTTCATGTCATGTCGTCGTCTTTTTGAAAGATAGTTTGTAATTATTGAAATTCCACATAAAAATGAATGAAACTCACGATTCTTACTCGAAACAATTTGTTCCTCAAAATAATGTTAAAAATTATCTGTTATCTGTAACATTGTTTTAAACCCAACAAATATTCTGACAGTTGAAAAAGTCATTTTTTTAATTTGTAATCGAATCAAATGTGAATTTACAGTATTCCTAATCCAAGTGTCCATCCTTCCATCACACTTTGAAAAATATTCCACGAGATTTGATCAATTGATTGGCAAGATCTTTTCTGATTCACTGCATAGCAGTCAAAACATACCTGGCATCAATTGTTAGACACATTTTGGAACAAATCTGGTGGCACTAAAAGGGTCAAGGTCAAGTGTTTGGATTCGCAAACCTTTTACAGTGAAACCTCTATGCATCGTTCCCGGATCTATCGTTTTCCTGGATGTATCATCCATTTCTTCTAGCCCCACTCCCATATAATCAATGTTAAATTTTCCTGGATGGATGGTTTTATTTTCCTGGTCCCTTGAAAAACGCTGGATAGAGGTTTCACTGTATAATGATTTGATTCGGATTGGGTTCGAAACCAAAAACAGGTTTGCACATCCCTACTTAGGAACCCCCTTTACAAGATCAACTTATCCCTGAGAATGCATTTTCGAAATGTATCGCTACGAAGTAGAATACATGTCTTTCCTATCTCGCGATTACACGACAGTAAAAAAACCTATTGCTGTCAACGCATTGCCTCGAGTAGAACTACGTTCAACTTTCAAGGCCATATTGCCAGTAGCCGACCAATCAGCGGCCAGTAGAGTGAAACGTCACATTCCGTTGACTGTCAAGTTTCTGTTGACGCCATATCGTTGAGTGGGAGAATCGAAGATTGGTGACTGACCATTTTCGATCGACTAACCTTTTTCAGTGATATAGGCCTACAGATGACAGGCTACTTCTAGGTTATGTTTATATTGATCGCCAAATTCCAATAATTCAAACAGATGTTATGGATCGTGAGGATGAGGTAAATTTAATAGGTGTAGCAATTTTATCGCAACTGTCGATCTATGTTTTAGTGATTTGAGCGCTAGGTTGCGCTACTGGCATTCGCTAGTTCAAGGTTCAGGCTACTGGCACAGCTACGGTAGAAAATAAAAATTTTAGGATCCTATACACGACGGGAAATGCATTGCCGAAATGCATTGCTATTTTAGTTGATCGTGTAAAGGGGGTATTAGGGATGTGCGTGGAAATATTTCTGAACATCATTTCCAGAAATGTTAGGATATAATGAGTTTTTAGTGTCCAAAATGAGAAAAAAATGAATTGGTTGATTATAGAATTGAATAGTAAGGTAATTGATAATGATACCATATTATGGGCTGCCGTTTTCGTGGATTTTATCCGTTTTTACGGATTTTGAGGGTCTCAAACGGATGACAGGATTTTCATCTCCTTACACGGATTTTTCAAAATTTCAGTGTAAAAATCAGTAAATGCAAAATATTAAACATTTTTAAATGAGCGCGCCAAAAGTGTAGTACCACTATAAGAAGCCAATTCAAGAGCAAAAGGTTCTTGCCAACTCGCACCGGTACACCGTCTGAGTGTAGGTCTCGTAGGCCACAGGCTTCGTCAACATCGTCGTGC
Source organism: Brachyptera risi (assembly GCA_964007535.1). Lineage (NCBI taxonomy): Eukaryota > Metazoa > Arthropoda > Insecta > Plecoptera > Taeniopterygidae > Brachyptera > Brachyptera risi. Next base: position 393,020 of record CAXFZR010000016.1, on the reverse strand, counting down.
GCAGTCAGATGAGGAGCATCTTTCCGCTTGTATGGATCCCGACAGCTGTTCTATTGTATCACTTCACAGTGAAAACAATCATTCAAAACAACTAAGCCGAGATGACAAAAGCCGAGATGACAAAATAAATTGAACTATTGAAAAATGTTATTTTCATTATATTTGGTTCCGAGACCACAATAGCCCGTTGCTAAGAAAAAAAATCATTTGGTAAGAAAATGAGTCATAAGTGGGCCTGATAATGTACTGAAAATCATCAAAAGCTATGAAGCTAAATGTAATATAGGCCTACTGCAAACTTCGTGAATATTTCTGGAAATTTCCGGAAATTTTACATCCCAATCTCTACTCTGTGGTATCGCTAGTCAGGGAACCGGGAGAGCAGGAACAAGACTTACCGACATCTCTCCACCAATCCTGGACCTCGCGCTGCATGGCGGACTGGAACCGGCTGCCCACATCCGTCGCCTTGACGCCAGGAGACTTGCGCACCTGTCCCGCGCCACTCTCAAGGTCAGTCGCCAGCCGGTCAAGGTCATGCTGGGGAGCAACACAACGCAAACAATTAGCAAGCGCCACGGCAACAAAAATCCGTTTCGACCATTCAAACTTTCATCATTCAAAATGGCCATTTTAGTGTTGATTGGATTTTGAATTGAAGAGTCTACCGTGCATGTCATTCTCTCTCTCTCTCTCTCTCTCTCTCTCTCTCTCTCTCTCTCGATCTTCACTTACGCTCATCTAATTATTGATGATGGTATGAGAATAGCGTTGATTGGCACAACTAAGTACGCTGCTAATTATTGCTCAAAAGTCATCGGAATAATTCAAATTTTATTGTTTCACCTCAATTCTATATCGATCAATCTGAAATCTTTCAATGTATTATTATTTGTCTGATATAATGAAACTACTACCGTATTATCCCGAATATAAGCGGAGGGTTTTTCTCGAAATTTCAAGCCCAAAAGTCACCCCCGGCTTATATGCGAATCTCGGCCTATAATCGGTCAAAAATATGTTTTTTGCTCATTTAAATCGGGCGTACTACATCCGCACACTAATATCAACGGAATCAACTAGAAAGTGCGAGATATTCCACTAAAAACACGTTTAATAAATGTTTTATCATGAAGAAGCATCATTTTCTCAATTTCCATCTTTTTTATTTGACGCGTAATTCCTACTGCGCAATGATCTTCTACTGTGCGGGTCCGTCATTGTCTGACCTTGACGAGCAACGAGACAAGACTTTGGCGCGAGAAAACACTCGGGACGGCCGAGCGCCAATAGAATCGCAATACGACATTGACTGAATTCTACCCCGGACGTGATGATTTACGTCATTATTAGTTAGTCGATTCAATGACTCTTGAGGAGAGAACGAGTTGGGTGTATGGTAACACATTACTTATATATAGCGCGTGCAGGGTATATAAACATGGTATTTTCCTACCTAACACGCTTTCATTTTTTGATTCGATTTCGATTGATTTTCGATGAAAATGCAATCGATTTTAGATATATTGTACACTTCGATTTTGATCACGATTTTTTGATCAAACCGCAACCCAACTAAAAATAGAATTGTGGTATAAGACTTATTTCACATATTTCACGTAATTTATGTTGTATGTTATATAATCTAACTTTCCATTTATATTACATTTTAAAAATTGATTTGAACATGTTTTGTAATATTCCATTTGGAAGAAAATGAATGAAATGAAATGCTATTTGTGAATGTCCAATATGGCCGGCGAGATTGGAACGAGGATGTCGCTATCGGCTGCGTAAGTACGGTATCTCGGTGACGTGATATATATCTATGGTCAGTGACTACGTATACCACAAGGTCGGGAAACGGTTCAGGCAAACCGGTTCACACTCAAACGGTTCAACAAATGACTGTATATCACAATAATTTAGAAACATTTTGGGGTCATTCCATTTCAAATCAACCAAACTATTAAAAACGGATAAAATCCGTGAAAATGGCAGCCCTGAGATTTATCCTAATTTTGACTTTAACAAACCATTACCCAAAATGGGGTATTTTTAAAAGTCACAAAAAAAATATTTTCCTCAGTCTGTTGGCTGTGTAATAAATTGAAATATAGACTGTGGTCACCTTTGGTTTGGGAATTGAAAAATGATATGTTGGGTTCATGCGTAGGAAATGGCTAGAATTTTTGTTTTTGTTCTCATAGTAGGTACTGTACAGGCCTAAGATACTTCATTTAGTTCATTCTAGCCATTTCCTACGCATGAAACCACATGTAATTTTATAATTCCCAAACTGAAGGTGACCAGTCTACATTTTAGTTCATTACACAACCAACAAACCAAGGAAAATGATATTTTTGGGGGGCTTTTTAAAAATACCTCATTTTGGTTTATGGTTTGTTCAAGTCAAAATTAGGATATATCTCATGTTTTTTGTGAAAATGATGTTTTTTTTTCAACACATAATTATACATACTGGAAACACAGCATTAATTAAAAAAAAAATCAGTCTTCTAGAGGTCAAACAGGTGAAAAGTTGAAAAAATTTGGTCAAAGTAACGCGTACCCAAATTTGAGTTTTTTTTGGTAAAATGCAACTTGCCGCAACTCAAAAACTATTAGAGCTGGAGCTGAACAAAAAAACATATCATTTTCTTGGCTTTTCAACAACTAAAGCAAATTTCATCAAAATCCAAGAGGTACAAGTTCATTTCTCCAATATTTTGGTTGATTTCATGTGGAATAACCCTCTTGCGAAACGTTTCAACGCCGGCCATTTTGGATATTGGCAGCGCTTTGTGATCGATATATCGCCCGCGTTCCAAGGTTACATTGAATCGGTTCGACGTGTATATCAATCGTATCGAGTTGTCCAACTCACTTTCCAAACTGGATTGGAACTTGAGTGTTTTACACCAAAACCAACAGGTATCACTATCTGTGAACCGTTTAAATGAATGAATGTTCAAGTTGAAAGGCACGTCGACAGCTGGGACCTGATGTCATGTGACTCACGTCAATGTCCATGTTCACGTCTAGCTTGGCGGCGCACGTCGTTGCCGTGCCAACCGCGGCGTCAAGGCTGACGTCGGGGATTGGCACGCGCCAGTACTGGAATGTGTTGAAGCTGTCCGCGTGCACGTCGCTGGTCTTCTCTGCCGACCGCTCGGCCTCGTAGCTGGGTAACGTCGGAGGTGCCTTGTCCCCGTCCGGCCCGCCGATCCCCGTCCTGTCCTCCGTGTCGCACTCCTTGTTTATCAGAGACAGGTTGCCGGGAGACTCCTCCGAGAAGCTGTACTTGTAGTTCAGGTTGAACGGCTGGCTGCCGTCGATGTACTTGACAATCACCTCGTCGCCCCCCTTGCTCGTACACAGCCTGCCAACAACACAAGCACCGGGTTCAACGACGCACGAGATGGTGGGATGATGATGAAAGGTCATTCTATTAGGTGTTTTGCATGGTGGGAAGGAGTCGGTCGTGGCCTGTTGTTAAGGAACCATCCCAGTATCAACCTGAACGACAGAGGGAAACCACAAAAAACCTGTCAGGATGGTCAACCATGGTGGGAAGGAGTCGGTCGTGGCCTGTTGTTAAGGAACCATCCCAGTATCAACCTGAACGACTGAGGGAAACCACGAAGAACCTGTCAGGATGGTCAACCATTCGTTTGTACTGTACAGTAAGCCCTCGTTAATTCGAATTCCAAAAATCAAAATTTGAATTGAAAAAATGCGTATTATAAAAAAAAGTTTTTAATTTGAATATCTTTCATCCATAGCCTCAATTGGGGAACAATGATTTTGTATCAAGTTTCAATGTTATTAAAATGTGTATAGTACAGGAGAATACAGTATGCGCGAGCAGTTTGGTTGAACTCATGTGGTCTGTTCCCTCTCTGGAAGCCAACTTCAACATACCGGTAAGTGTTCATCTTCCGGTCAAGTCTTTTCTCAGCAGTTTTTACCGCACAGCAGAGTCCAAAGAATCTCTACTAATACAATCATGGGAGGGAGAACGTGCGTGCGTGTGTCCATCCGTCCGTCCGTCCATTCTATGAGTGCTGAGACGGGCGTTAGTGTCGGATAGGGGAGTTGGGGGAAACCGGTTTTACCAAGGCTGGTCTCCTGTCAGTCACTTCTTTGGTAAATGGTGAGGGGGGGGGGGGGGGGAAGGCGAACCATTTACTTCGTCATTTCGTTAGAAGCACACAATGCTGTTTTATACTGGAAAAAAATAGTATTGTGCAACGGTAGTGTCGGTTTAGACTTCTTACGTCAATTCCAGGGGGATTACTCATTTCCCTACAACCACACAATGCCATTTCAATATATATTGGTTACTGCAAGCTCGAATACCCAAGCATAGATCACTTATTACTAAAATGATTGAGTGACTACGACACACTTCACCTTAGTCCCATCATCAATATATCCTGAAACCGCAACCCACTAACGCGTTCGGAACTCCACATCACTTAATTCATGATCGCGGCGCGTCGTATACGACGGGCCCAGTCTGCTAGTACTATATATCATCATGTCATTAATTAGGAAATACTCATCACAGTCCACGTTTTTTTCTCTCTACATGCACTAGCTGGCCGATTCATTTATTATTGCTTCGTGTTTGTTCAACTCGAATTTCAGCAAAAATACGAATAGAAGTTGTCACAATTGAATGTTTTATTACGTGAAATCTTTCGTCATTTACAATTCCTATGGTGAACATGACCGCGCGGGTGTCTCGACCAGCCAGGTGTGAGCTAGTCAAAGCCCCAGCCTCCTGGAGCTAGCCAGGCCATTAACTGGGATGAATTGTGCGGGTGGTATCGCGGGGTAGGATAAATATATCGCTGTTCCTTGGTAAATTACCAAGTTTGATTATTATCTACAGTCGAGCCCGCATATAACGAATTTCAAGGGGAATAAAAATCTGTTCGTGAAAACAGAATTTCGTTATAGAGATTTATTGATCTTTTTCATAACAGCACTTGAATTTTAGAGATTTATAAAGATAGGCCTACATTTACGACTTAGGCCCTAGTATAGTACTGTATTAGGTGACATATTATCATCGCATCGTATCATCACTTAGTAAGTTTGTAGAAAGTAATAGAAAACAACAATGTCATTTCATAAAGAACTTATCATCTGCTATCACATGACACCACCACTCTCCACTTCTCGTGTTTTATTTCCTAGGTTACAGGACACTATCACGAATGGAAATGAAGGAATGTAAACAAAAAATAGATAAACAAGGTCATTGAAGATGTCACCATCACGTTATTATTTAGTGCGCGTTGAGCGAGTGTTGGGGTTTGGGCCGTTCCACTGTGCGTGGGACGTTGAGGGAGGGGGGTGCAGCAAGAGTTATGACCACGTGCTGTACGCGTCACCAGCTGCTACGATGTACAGTCCGTTCAAAATAAATGTGACCTGAAAATAAATTCACGCAAAATGCTCCGATTTTCGAACATTTTGTTGGAAATAGCTGAAAATAATGAGCAAAATATGCTGTAAAGTGACAAAAAATTCGTAATAACCGAATTTTGAAATATAAATCACTCCGTTATAGGTCTTTATTTAACATTGTAAGGATAGGAGATTTGAAGGGGAATGGTAATTAATTCGTAAAAACCGAAATTTCGTTAAAACCGAGTTCGTTATAAGTGGGTTCGACTGTAGTTATTTATACTTATTTGAATATGAACTGGATGAGAGGGAAGGAAAGAACAGCAGCTTTTTGTTGCTCTCTCTTTCCCTTTCACCCTTTTGATGTATTTAGCCTCAGGCTATTTCCCCAAGTACACATCAAGTCATTTTGTATTCATTTAGTAAAACATTAATTATTGCAAACACCCTTTAGACGATCAACTTTCGTTGCATGAAATTTCACTAATTGCAGAGAATTAATTTCGATGGTATAAGGTGCTTGCAATTTCTGATGCGAAATTTTCTTTCTACTAGCGAGTTACGATTTTCCCGCGCGCTTCCAGTGTCAATGTATTGCAACTAGCACAAATTTAGCTTTAGCTGCTCTGGCATCCATGAATTTACACCAACTTGACTTTGGTTTAGTCTTGACACTCAAACAATAACCAATAACATGACCTGAAAAGCTGATGTCAAATTGGCGATGAACATAGTTACGTTGACCGAGCGTACGCAGTCTAGTGTGTTCAATGGTGAATGACGACGTACGGTTCGATACGATGCTACGGAGTCAACGGAAATGCACGTGACCGTAGGCTCGTCACTCATTGGTGAACTAGGTGAAAGATTTCAGTCAAGTTGGACGTAGTTTAACTCTGTGCAATTCCGGCACGCAATTGAAATGTTTCCGTCCTGGTGTGTGGGCACCATAAGAAAGGGGTATGGTTGTGCATAGTGGTTAATTTGTACCGGAACACACTGGAACGGCGTTCTGGTTCCTTTTGTTACAACCGGAACGCATATTCCAGTCTCAAAATGATATAAAATCAATGTTAAGATGGATTTCTATTCATCTATCAATACTTTCAACATGCAATATAAATTTTACAAACGAATAAATATTTTCTCGTTCCGAGTGTTTTTTCTCATTTCTATGGAAAATAGTATGAAATAACTCACAGTACGGTATTCGACAGTAGGGGACAGAAGTTTGATTGCAATCTGACGAAGATGAAAATAGTATGGAATAACTCACAGTACGGTATTCGACAGTAGGGGACAGAAGTTTGATTGCAATCTGACGAAGATGAAAATAGTATGGAATAACTCACAGTACGGTATTCGACAGTAGGGGACAGAAGTTTGATTGCAATCTGACGAAGATAAAAATAGTATGGAATAACTCACAGTACGGTATTCGACAGTAGGGGACAGAAGTTTGATTGCAATCTGTCGAAGATGAAAATAGTTTCCAATATATTTTCTTGAATACAGTTTGGGAACGGAAATATTTTTCAATTTATTGTATTTTTTTTTTCGATAAATTTTTTTTCAAAGTTGTGGCGGGGGGAGGAGGTAAAAGGGATGGTTTACCTGAACTCGAGTCCGTCGGGGTTGACGACGACGAGGTCTCGCTGCTGGTTGTACGCGAGGCTGGCGATGCGAGGCTCGGCGAAGGTGGAGATGAGCGGACCGAGCGTGGTGAAGGCGAAGGTGCGCACCCAGCGCGATGTGTCGGCCAGTAGGGCGGTGAAGGCGGGGGCCAGCACCTGCCTGCGCGCCCCCATCGAGCACATGCACGACACCGACATGGCCACCTCCGCGCACGCCTTGCGCACACCCCAGATGTCGTCCTTGCACAGCTCCACAAACCGTGACAGCTGCAAGCGATAGGCAACCGTCACTACACCGCTCGTGATACGGTACTCAACGTTAGGAAGGCATATATTTCAGTGATTACATCAAATTGAATTGAATGTTGAGTTTGAGGTGCGTCGACAACGAGGTCATTTTGCACCGTAGATTTAATATTTATTAATCGGGAATCAATTCTAATGTTGAACGATTCTCAAATCGAATTTTTTTTCTTCTAAATTTTGGTCACTGCTGTACTTCTTCACGTCGCAATACGTGCTCATTTCGTTGTCCATATTATTTTGTATTGTTTAGATTTTACTATCTGGACACAAGCTATCCTTTCAGTTACGTCTGACAGCCGAACGTTGACGGAAATAGCCGAATGGTACAGTACAGTTCAAAGAAGTCCCTAGCAGCTATTCCTCACGTAAAATGCCGCGGGAAGGTTGAATTTTTTAAACTACACTTTTTTGAAAATGAACTTTTTTGAAAATTGATTTTTAATCGATTCTGGAGCTTAGAGAATCGATCACTAATATGTATCTATCTACTATGTCCTGCACAATGTCAACTGTAGAAATAGATATTGAGCAAGATGCATTGAGGGTTGCGTTGGTTCGCCTGTCCTCACTTCCCATCCCTCTCATGTTGAAAATAAGTACCAATTCACGGGCCACATTTCAAGAATTATTGATCATGCGTAGATAAATAGTGATAAAAGGAACTACACGTTCAAGTCGCCTCGGCTAATAACAGCTGTCATCAAGTTTGTCAGCCTGACAAAACAACACTGGACAGAGCAGTGAAGTCACCATCTCCAACCGGCAAACCAACACCAACGCAACCCTCAATGCACCTAGTCACCGAGATAGGCCTACGTTACTCAACGTTAGGGAGGCATGCATATTTGTGTCTGCAGTAGCTTCACACCTCTTTACTGACTGGGAAGCTTCCGCCATATTGGATATACATTAGTGATAATATATAGTTTGCCTTGCTTGGGGGCGAGATTGTAAAGCATATGTCGCTATCGGCTGCAACCAATGACACAAGCGTGATAATACTGCTAATTATTGACGAATTCTATCGCTGTTAGGGGTGCTCGGGTACTCGACAATTCGGGGCGGGTTTCTTTTACCCAACCCGATCCGATCCTCATGTAACACTAGAATCGGGTTTCTTTTACCCAACCCGATCTGATACTCATGTAACACTAGAATCGGGTTTCTTTTACCCAACCCGATCCGATCCTCATGTAACACTAGAATCGGGTTTCTTTTACCCAACCCGATCTGATCTGATACTCATGTAATACTAGAATCGGGTTTCTTTTACCCAACCCGATCTGATCTGATACTCATGTAACACTAGAATCGGGTTTCTTTTACCCAACCCGACCCGATCTGATACTCATGTAACACTAGAATCGGGTTTCTTTTACCCAACCCGACCCGATCTGATACTCATGTAACACTAGAATCGGGTTTCTTTTACCCAACCCGACCCGATCTGATACTCATGTAACACTAGAATCGGGTTTCTTTTACCCAACCCGACCTGATACTCATGTAACACTAAAATCGGGTTTCTTTTACCCAACCCGACCCGATCTGATACTCATGTAACACTAGAATCGGGTTTCTTTTACCCAACCCGACCCGATCTGATACTCATGTAACACTAGAATCGGGTTTCTTTTACCCAACCCGACCCGATCTGATACTCATGTAACACTAGAATCGGGTTTCTTTTACCCAACCCGACCCGATCTGATACTCATGTAACACTAGAATCGGGTTTCTTTTACCCAACCCGATCCGATCTGATACTCATGTAACACTAGAATCGGGTTTCTTTTACCCAACCCGACCCGATCTGATACTCATGTAACACTAGAATCGGGTTACTTTTACCCAACCCGATCCGATCTGATACTCATGTAACACTAGAATCGGGTTTCTTTTACCCAACCCGACCCGATCTGAGACTCATGTAACACTAGAATCGGGTTTCTTTTACCCAACCCGATCCGATACTCATGTAACACTAGAATCGGGTTTTTCGATATCGCGCGGTTTTGGCGCCATTTACTTCATTTGTTGACTGATCCACTGCAAACAACTACTAGAAGTTTAACAGGAGTTGAGTCGAGGGCAGCATCGTGCACAAAAATTGGGGTATCTTTGTTTCCAAAGCTTTTTGAAAACAAAAATGGAGGCCAAAACTTGTTGAAATGTGTTTTAGAAATTTGTGTTGACTTGGATTTTTTACCACGTAGGCCTAGGCTACATGTATCTCGTGATGAGTGAGGAGGATATGGATGGAGATCTATATTTGGAAGCAAATATAGATCACCTGACTGGCTCTAGGCCTATACCTTCAGTAGACCTAGGCCTGGATCCAGTAGATAGGCCTATTCGCGCTATTGTCAACTTTTTCATTTCGAGGTTAAAATACCGTGTTTTTCCTGAAACCCGACACGACACTGGAGTTTTTTCCACTACCCGACCCGAACCAAAAAACACTACCCTTACACCCCTAATTGTTGAACATTGAAACATACACCTACTTACCAATATAATATGAACAAATGTGATTTGACAAATTAATCAAGGGATTCTGTTGTTTTAGACATTTTGAAAAATCATTTACGTATATTCAATTGATCAATTAATTAGTTTCCCTGAATCCTCTATTTCATCATAGTATTGGTTACATGGGAGTGGGGCGAGACATAAGACGCTGTGAATGGACTCACGAGGAGTTTCTCCGTGGCCTGGGTGCCCACGACGGCGCAGAGGTCCCCGATGTTGGCGGCGCAGGCCCGGCGCACGTAGAACACGTGGTCCGAGCACAGCTCGACAAACCGCGGGATGAACAGCTGCTCCGTCTTCGGCCCGCCCAGCAGTGGCGCCATCTTCGCCATCAGCTGCAAACAACAACAGAAAGGCGTCATTCAAACGACATTACAACCAAAGCTCTTTCAAGGGACCAGGAGAATTCAGCATCGATTATATGGGAGTGGGGTTGGAAGAAATGAACGATACAAGCAGGGAAATGATGCATAGATAGTGATGGAACGTTGAAAATTTTCAATTCATTGAAAATTTTCAATGCAAATTTATAGAAATTTTCAATGAATTTTTTTTTCATGTTTTCTCTTTCACTTTTCAAATGAGGCTTTTTTTGGTTTCATACTCATTTCCTGTTTGATGTTTCCTGGTACTAAGTTCTTTGTACTTTGACTCTTTGACTTTGTCTGTATAGTCATAGAGCTGTACCTACATAACCTCACTTGTTGTCACATGTTATAATTTTATAATTTTGTATCCAAATGCAAACTGCAAATGCATGTGGTGCTTCAGAAAATGATTGAAAAGAGTGAATTCAAACGCCAACTTCTTCTGTAACAATGAACTAAAAAAAAAAAAATCAATTTGATTTTTTTTTTGAAAATTTTCATGAAAATGTACATCACTATGCATAGAGGTTCCAGTGCACCACAGACAGATAAGAACATTGGGGTTTTACGACGCATCACCGACGGGTTTATTCTGTGCCTGCTACAAGAGAGCACTATGCATCCAGTAACTAGATGGAACACCATATCTAGATACATGTAAAAATAGCAATTGCTATCAAAGCGTTGAAATCTAAAAGTGCTTTATTACGTGGTTTTTATGATATTTCTTCATGTTCCAATACGTTTGATGTTGTTCTATCATGTTTTTGAAAACGCGACAAAGCGCTACAAACGTCTGAATCCGCTACGTTTCAATGTATTGGCGATATAGGCGCTATATTTGGAATAGAAGCATTATCAAAAGATGCTATTTTTCTCAAAAATTTTTCATCTCAGGTGTAAACTGGTCAAGTTAATTGGGAAATTTGGATAAAAGTACAGTTGCAGATCTATGCAGGCAGCAGATGAGGCGTAGGTTTAACCCGGTTGCGGAGACTATTTAGTATTTTTCTAAACACGTAATCAATTGGGGTATTTCTCTTGTATATGCCTAAAGTACGTAATGTAGTTGCGCTACAAAACACTATGTTTCAAAATAATAGATGCACCAAAGTGCCATTTTTCAAATTCTAAATGCTATGAAATGATAAAATAGAAGCTATATTTACATGTCTCCAACACATCAATACACAGAGGCTGGATTAACCTTTACATCTAATAATAATAACATTACTAAATCTAATAACAGTGCAACAACATATTAATACACAGAGACCAGAACCTGTCCTCGACTGGATATTAACCATGAAACTGTTCTACAAATATGCTCTGTTGCTCAAGATATAGTAGGGCCTAATAACTAATACAATTACTGCACTCACTTTTTCCAGTAACATCAAAGCTTGGTACAAAATCATTGTTCCCCAATTAAGGCTATGGATGAAAGGCAGGGTCGTTTGAACTGGGCACCACAAGGGCGATCTTATTACCCCATTTTAATTGTTTAAAACCAATCAACTTTATAACACCAGGACTGAGCTGTCTGTGACCATAATTCTCCACCGCAGTTGAAAGTATTTCAGTTTCCGAAAGTCCGGAACACATTAGTGAAAACCGTTCTTTGATATATCTGGACATCATCAGCATCGGTATCAAGAGCACATAAATGTTGACATCTTCCACTTTGAACCAAGTCTCTTGGCCAATGCTCACTTCTGTCCATGTGAAGACTTGCAACAAATAGATCACAGATAATACTATAAGGTTATGAATTAAAGAATGAAACGCGTCTCTTGGATCAGATACATATACATGTTCCCAAAAAATTACAATAACCTAACAAACAAAGGACTTTGTGTTGACAATGTTTTGAAACTGGAATAATGCCAAAAAAATACTTCATCATGTCACATGAAGAAATCTTTTCTATTAATTCCTTCACAAATAACAAAGAGCAAAAAACAACAGACCTGTAGGCATATTGAATATTTTCAATATGATCAATCAATGTTCAAAGATACAGAATCCATCATATTTCAACTTATTATAAACATCCCGGGGGTGCATTCCTGTACAATTGGTTTTATCTAGATAATCCTAATAAATAACGAAGTAGTGTACCACGAGAACTGTATTAGACCCCAACTGTTGGACGTGTACGTGGTACTTGTCAATGAAATAGAATAAAACAGACTAAAAATATTAACAATATTGACCAATACTTGGCCGGTGACTAGCCTGCCGGTTGTCATTATTCAACAACCTGAGGACGAGAGCTGAAGTGCTCTGGAAATATTATTAATATTTTTAGTCTGTTTTATTCTATTTCATTGACAAGTACCACGTACATGTCCAACAGTTAGGGTCTAATATAGATAATCCTAGTCTAAGTTAATACCGTGTTGATACCGGTTTTAGAGAGGTTAAACTTCGTATTCCTGTACGAGTTTTATAGTAGGTTTAAGGGAAGCGTAGGTTAGTACGTCGGTAAAACAGTTTTTTGACTAATGTTGTTACAAATCAGCTAAAATGTACCTAAATATCATCCAATTTCAACGAAACTTGAACTAAATCAAATCTCAGCCTAGAGCACAATTTTCAATGATATTAAATAGAAAACACAAAGTTGACCTTTGAGGGATCGAACCCCGTCCGTCTTCCTCTGAATGCAGCCGCGCTAACGATGCAACCGATCTGCCAGTGAGAACTATTGCTCTTAGAACAACATAAGTATACAAGCTTCGAAAAGAATTCTGGCAAATGAATTATTGATAATAAAACTGATGGTAAAATTATTTAAATACATTGACATTCCGTTGCCTTCAGTTCTTATTCTAGAAATTGCATTTCTGTAACGATATTAACTATATTAGATATTTAAATTATTGTTTGAAATCTTGAGGTGGATCTTAAAACACGCTAAACCCGCTCTTTGGCAGGTTAAAGTTAATCCTGCTTTTCTGGTATTATTTCCGGGTCTATCTTTTTAGGAATACCAAGTTAGTGTCAATATCACTAAAACCGGATTTAATCGTACAGGAATGCGCCCCCAGGAATCTAGACAGACAAATTTTAAAAATTGATTTATACAATTCAAAACTGTATTTAAAATTTGAATACACTTGAAAAACACGTCGGAATGTATTTGACTGAGGTTTCGAAACAGCCCCAAAGATTGTACGACGAAACAAACTGCACACAGCCAGGACTGTGGGAGTCAGAGGAGTCGGAGGAAACTCGTCGAACGCATGCCCCGTTACGCTCATCAAAGCTGGCTGTGATATGAGCACTGAATCGACAGATCAGAGCCACTCTGATGGGCACAACAAGACACGTCCACGCGTCACTCCACGTGTCTCTTGTAGCGCAGCCCCACGCGTCGCTCATCAAAGCTGGCTGTGATATGAGCACTGAATCGACAGATCAGAGCCACTCTGATGGGCACAACAAGACACGTCCACGCGTCACCCCACGCGTCGTGTCTCGGCAGTATAGCCTCACGCGTCGCTCATCAAAGCTGGCTGTGATATGAGCACTGAATCGACAGATCAGAGCCACTCTGATGGGCACAACAAGACACGTCCACGCGTCACCCCACGCGTCGTGTCTCGGCAGTATAGCCTCACGCGTCGCTCATCAAAGCTGGCTGTGATATGAGCACTGAATCGACAGATCAGAGCCACTCTGATGGGCACAACAAGACACGTCCACGCGTCACTCCACGCGTCAGTCGCGTCGTGTCTCTTGTAGCGCAGCCCCACGCGTCGCTCATCAAGCTGGCTGTGATATGAGCACTGAATCGACAGATCAGAGCCACTCTGATGGGCACAACAATACACGTCCACGCGTCACCCCACGTGTCAGTCGCGTCGTGTCTCGGCAGCATAGCCCCACGCGTCGCTCATCAAAGCTGGCTGTGATATGAGCACTGAATCGACAGATCAGAGCCACTCTGATGGGCACAACAATACACGTCCACGCGTCACCCCACGCGTCAGTCGCGTCGTGTCTCGGCAGCATAGCCCCACGCGTCGCTCATCAAAGCTGGCTGTGATATGAGCACTGACAACACACATCACACCAACCTTGTTGAGCAACGCGTCAGGCTGGTCTCGTGGCGACGCGTCAGTCCCGGGGCCTTGTTCCTCGTCTCGAGTGACCACTTGATGCGATTGTTGTAACGTACATTCCATGACACAGCAGAACCCGTTAGTAAGTTCCTCGTTGGTACATTCATCACCTTGGTAAGTTTCATTTTCTAATCCTATTTATACGCTCTTACATGTCAAATAGTTTCTTCAGTAAGTGGCAAGTTTTAAGAGGTTCCACTGAACACAATACATATGAATGACAGTCATGAGTGTTCTTGTTGGAGGCATGAGAAAGTAGCATCTACCCCTCATAGCATTCATACATAGCATCCCCTAGCATAGGGCATAGTAGCCCTTGATAGCATTTACAAGTTGAAAAGTAGCACTTTGGAGCATCTATTGTTTTGAAACAGTGTTCCGTAGTGTAACAATCAGTAGAACCATGCAAACAATGTACATAGAAGAGAAACATGAAACATGTGTGTAACATACGAGAGAAACACCCCATTTGAAATTCATAGAAAAATGTGTATCGACGCACTTTCAGGTTTCATCGCTTTCAGAGCAATGGCTATGTTTAAATGTCTCTAGTTATTACCGTATATTGTATATTTAATGGAATTATTTGCCCAAGGCCCAGTTAGCCTTTATTCAATACCTTGTGACAACAAATAGCACGGGTAACCGTGGCGATAACAACTTCAAACTGTCAGTTGGTAATCCATACACTGATCTCCACTCTCTTACATCTAGAGAAAACTCTACGCATCATTCTCAAGCGTCGATGACTCATCTAGTCTGGGCAGAAATCCTGCAGTTCCCTGACCCTCATTCTGTAACAACCTTTTGAAGCCGTCGAATCCATTTCGATTGGAAGCGGGACTGTTTCGATCTGTCGCCATTCTATGGCACTAGTTTTCCCTGCGACCGGGGTCGAAACGGATGCTGCGCGCCAGCAACGGAATATAATTGGATGAGCGAAGCGAAGACTCAATTTCACCATACCGAAAAAAAAGTGCCTGTTTTTTTTTTTTTTTTTTTTGTTCGCGCTCCACAGGTCAGACGAAAATTCAAAATCAGTTGAAACTTGGCACACACATGAACCCCTATCTGACTTGATGCTGTATAGTTTTGAGGCACGATCGGTTGAACAACTTCTGAGAAAACTCATTCCAAAGTTTTCAAAAATCCCATTAGAATAACCCACAGGAAAATATTCGTGAAAAAAATTTCATCTGAGAGGATTCAAATTCTCAGAGAATTCCAATCTAATAATGATACACATTATTTCGAACTTTCATTTAAATCGGATCAGCCGTCTCGATGTAAAAAAATATATAATGTTATTTGTGTTAATTATTCAAAGCTATTAAGATACCTATCAAATCAAAGCAACAAGTGTGACTGCTTGATTGTAAACGATTAAAACAAAGCCTTCTTTATTATCATATGAATTATTAATGGAAAATAAGATGGCAGTGATGTAATGGTTTGGATCTCAAGGTGTATATATATATAATAACCAATCCAAAGATAAGTTGATATGTTCCAGCTCATCCATCAACGCGGCAACACATGACGTGTTTGCCTAGTGTGTAAATAAAGTATGTAATCGTGAGTGTCGGGTGTGTGAATGGTATGGAAAGTGAGAGAATATTACCAATGGTTAAATGAAAACAATTCACTCACCATGTTAGTTGCTCTTATATATTCTCTAAGATGAGTGAAAAATACTTTCGGGTTATGCTTTTGGTTTTAGTACAATTTTATGTATTGGAAAATAAATATCTCATCCACGATTTTGGTGAAGAACATAACCATTACACCAGGAAAAATCATATGAAAGTAATGAAGTGTAATCTTTCTATTATCTAAACTGGACCTATTCATGCTGGCATTCACTAGTATAATTCACTGCTCTTGCACTTGAAACTAATAGAACAAATTCATTCAAATTTAGACTTGAAAAACACTTAATTGATGAATGTTATTATAGTGTATAAGAGAGTTTCTGGATGATTGATTTGTTCATTGCTGTTCACTGTTCTCATAATGTTCAAATGTGTTTTCATCTTTGTTTGTTTAATTGGTTATCATCACTGCATCTTGTATCATCACTACCATATAATATATTGACAAGGCTAATATCTTTATGAGATCAGTTTGGACCAATAAAGCAGATTCTATTCTATTTTTTTTATGCTTGACTTGACTTTTATGTTTTCATCAGTCTTCTTTATTCAGATTATTCTTCTATAGACTTCTGTCAAGTGACGTCACCCATTGTTGCAAGAGACAGGCAACAATGTCCACCAGTTGGAATTGACCAATCAGAATGTTTGGTAGTCCACCAGTTTGCTGTGTTGCTGTGGTAACTATAGGCTTCTGTCAAGTGACGTCACCCATTGTTGAAAGAGACAGACAACAATGTCCACCAGTTGGAATTGACCAATCAGAATGTTTGGTAGTCCACCAGTTTGCTGTATTGCTATGGTAACTATAGGCTTCTGTCAAGTGACGTCACTCATTGTTGCAAGAGACAGGCAACAATGTCCACCAGTTGGAATTGACCAATCAGAATGTTTGGTAGTCCACCAGTTTGCTGTGTTGCTGTGGTAACTATAGGCTTCTGTCAAGTGACGTCACTCATTGTTGCAAGAGACAGACAACAATGTCCACCAGTTGGAATTGACCAATCGGAATGTTTGGTAGTCCACCAGTTCGCTGTATTGCTATGGTAACTATAGGCTTCTGTCAAGTGACGTCACTCATTGTTGCAAGAGACAGACAACAATGTCCATCAGTTGGAATTGACCAATCAGAATGTTTGGTAGTCCACCAGTTCGCTGTATTGCTATGGTAACTATGGGCTTCTGTCAAGTGACGTCACCCATTGTTGCAAGAGACAGACAACAATGTCCATCAGTTGGAATTGACCAATCAGAATGTTTGGTAGTCCACCAGTTAGCTGTGTTGCTATGGTAACTATAGGCTTCTGTCAAGTGACGTCACTCATTGTTGCAAGAGACAGACAACAATGTCCACCAGTTGGAATTGACCAATCGGTATGTTTGGTAGTCCACCAGTTCGCTGTATTGCTATGGTACCTATAGGCTTCTGTCAAGTGACGTCACCCATTGTTGCAAGAGATAGACAACAATGTCCACCAGTTGGAATTGACCAATCAGAATGTTTGGTAGTCCACCAGTTCGCTGTATTGCTATGGTAACTATGGGCTTCTGTCAAGTGACGTCACACATTGTTGCAAGAGACAGACAACAATGTCCATCAGTTGGAATTGACCAATCAGAATGTTTGGTAGTCCACCAGTTCGCTGTATTGCTATGGTAACTATGGGCTTCTGTCAAGTGACGTCACACATTGTTGCAAGAGACAGACAACAATGTCCATCAGTTGGAATTGACCAATCAGAATGTTTGGTAGTCCACCAGTTCGCTGTATTGCTATGGTACCTATAGGCTTCTGTCAAGTGACGTCACTCATTGTTGCAAGAGACAGACAACAATGTCCATCAGTTGGAATTGACCAATCAGAATGTTTGGTAGTCCACCAGTTTGCTGTGTTGCTGTGGTAACTATAGGCTTCTGTCAAGTGACGTCACTCATTGTTGCAAGAGACAGACAACAATGTCCACCAGTTGGAATTGACCAATCAGAATGTTTGGTAGTCCACCAGTTAGCTGTGTTGCTATGGTAACTATGGGCTTCTGTCAAGTGACGTCACCCATTGTTGCAAGAGACAGACAACAATGTCCATCAGTTGGAATTGACCAATCAGAATGTTTGGTAGTCCACCAGTTCGCTGTATTGCTATGGTACCTATAGGCTTCTGTCAAGTGACGTCACTCATTGTTGCAAGAGACAGACAACAATGTCCACCAGTTGGAATTGACCAATCAGAATGTTTGGTAGTCCACCAGTTAGCTGTGTTGCTATGGTAACTATGGGCTTCTGTCAAGTGACGTCACCCATTGTTGCAAGAGACAGACAACAATGTCCATCAGTTGGAATTGACCAATCAGAATGTTTGGTAGTCCACCAGTTCGCTGTATTGCTATGGTACCTATAGGCTTCTGTCAAGTGACGTCACCCATTGTTGCAAGAGATAGACAACAATGTCCACCAGTTGGAATTGACCAATCAGAATGTTTGGTAGTCCACCAGTTAGCTGTGTTGCTATGGTAACGATTGTTTGTCATTTGTTACGTGACATGAGCCTATAGGCTTCCGTCAAGTGACGTCACCCATTGTTAAAAGAGACAGACAACAATGTCCACCAGTTGGAATTGACCAATCAGAATGTTTGGTAGTCCACCAATTAGCTGTATTGCTATGGTAACGATTGTTTGTAATTTATTACTTGACATGAGACTATAGGCTTCTTTCAAGTGACGTCACCAATTGTTGCAAGAGACAGACAACAATGTCCACCAGTTGGAATTGACCAGTCAGAATGTCTGGTAGTCCACCAGTTCGCTGTATTGCTATGGTAACTATAGGCTTCTGTCAAGTGACGTCACCAATTGTTGCAAGAGACAGACAACAATGTGCACCAGTTGGAATTGACCAATCAGAATGTCTGGCAGTCCACCAGTTCGCTGTGTTGCTATGGTAACTATTGTTTGTAATTTATTACGTGACATGAGACTATAGGCTTCTGTCAAGTGACGTCACTCATTGTTGAAAGAGACATACAACAATGTCCACCAGTTGGAATTGACCAATCAGAATGTTTGGTAGTCCACCAATTAGCTGTATTGCTATGGTAACGATTGTTTGTAATTTATTACTTGACATGAGACTATAGGCTTCTGTCAAGTGACGTCACTCATTGTTGCAAGAGACAGACAACAATGTCCATCAGTTGGAATTGACCAGTCAGAATGTTTGGTAGTCCACCAGTTCGCTGTATTGCTATGGTAGCTATAGGCTTCTGTCAAGTGACGTCACCCATTGTTGCAAGAGACAGACAACAATGTCCACCAGTTGGAATTGACCAATCAGAATGTTTGGTAGTCCACCAGTTAGCTGTATTGCTATGGTAACTATTGTTTGTCGTTTGTTACGTTCGAACACTCTATAGAAGACTGATCTGAATAAAGAAGGCTGTGGTTTTTATTGTTTTCAACTGGGATGTGCATTCAATTAAATGTCAATCTGAATAATTGATTCATCACTCAACATTTTCAGCAATTATATTTCCAAACTTCGAGTAAACCGGATGTTTCTCGTCTATTGTGTTGCCTGTTTAATAAGTCTGTGTGAGTCAAGTCATAAAGAAGCTGCGGTGGCTTAGTCGTTGCTTGTGTTTCTCATGAACACTTTCTCCAACTCCTGTGTCGTCTGATAAATGCCCGTTTCCATCGGTGCTATAGAATAACATTCGAGCGCGGTCGTAACAGAACCAAAGCGATATCGAAATGGTTTCAACTAGTCAAATAACGGACAGAAGTTATAGAATGAGGCCCCTGGTCCTTTCAAAAGCACTGAAATGTTTCCAAACTGCAAAGAGTTTATCTGCAAACGACAACACAATTGCTTCGTCAGAAGACCACTTTCTAGTCTTCCCGACGAGCCCCAATCTGTCTCTCTCTCTCTTGCCACATGCAGGCCTACGGAATGACAAGGATGTGGATACGCTACAACAGTTTAAATAAATACTTTCACTCGAATTTCCAAACTTGGCCGAGCTCGAAGATTTTGAGTTGTACTTGTACTGTCCTGGCTATAAAACGAGGTTCTTCCTTTGGTCCCGAGGTTGTTACTGATACGTGAATCTAGGCATAACCAGTACCACAAATCTCATAATATTCTCCCAGCAAGTATTAAAATTCAACCTTTAAATCAATTTAAATCACTCCTCAAGGAGCACCTCACAATCAATAGTTTCTATTCTGTGCAAGAGTTTGTTGATGCTGGATTTCAGCAAACTCATATTACTTATTAATTTTACTTGTCTGTGTATGGACATTTTTGACGGTAATTTTTTGTTTGTTTTTGTTATTCAACCGTTTATTTATATTCTCTAGCTATCTATATATATGTATCAGAGTGTCGAGTAAAAGTAATCGGAATAATTTAAATTCTATTGATTCATCTCAATTACATCAATCAATCTGAAATCTTTCAATGTATCTATACTTGTCAACCGGTATTATTTGTTTGATATACCATAATCACTAATTCGTTGATAAATCATGCATGATGGGCTGATGGCTTACTGCCATACTCAATTGTAATGCTATTTATAAGTTATATTGTAAAATATGTAAATTGTGCAGCGATTTCCTCGAAAGAGGGTCAAAGGAATAAACACTGACTACTACTTGATTGACCTTGAACTTCCAGTGCTTCCTGTTCCCATGGGAACACGTGTGTTTCTATCCTGTATCCCAACTCGTCAAAAATGGCTGTGATATGATTAATATCAGCACACATCACAACCATTTTGACTGGCGGGCCACGGGCATTCGACGCTTGCACGCTTCAATTTCACAAATCCATACATTTCACCATAACCTCACTTTTACTTGGCACAACGGTCTCTAGGTCTACATTAATTCCTGTACTCTACAAATACATTTGAGAGCCGGATAAAAACAAAATAAAATATATACGGCTTGGTGATCGGACAAGAGGAAACACGATTTGCTACGAAATTCTCAAAAATCACAAAAATCAGTAAACATCTCGAAAATTCCACGATTATAAATTTGCGAAATTGAAGCATCTGACATTGAAGACATAACATTGTGTCTAGGCGTTATCGTGAGGCATTACGACATGTTTTGTGGCGCAACGAGAGCTTGCGTGACAACATTTCGTTCTCTTCATCTTGCAAGCTAGTTTTTCACGCCAAAGGCCTACACATCCGAAAAACAACTCTGTACTGCAAAAAAATCACCCATTCAGAACAAATATATAAAAACTTCTTATTTGCAACGATTTGTTCAGCAACAGTGACCACTCATTACTTCAAACTTTGATCATTCAAACACATGTTTCAACTCAAAAGCTCAATGCTGGGTTTTTCAACGACCCAAAACAAATTGCAACTTTTTCAAAATTGAAATTGTATATTTTTGGGTCCATCAGCTATCGAAATGAAGAGGGCTCACTACACTTTCATTATATTTGGTTTTAAGTACAGACTTCTTTATTCAAATCATTCATTTCTTATACTGCCCTTTCACTCGGGCTATTTGACGGATTCGCGCATATTTGCCCGAGCAGGCAAAACTGATGTTATGGTCTGGTATGTACTGCACTCTGGTATCCAAAGTTTCAACTTCGAACAACTGTCATTCTGTCACAATTTCTCAATTTCTTGCGACGTTAGTAAGGTTATGTCATATCTACATTTTGGTTAGGGCCTTTAGACTTACTCAGGTGAATGATATTTATGTTGACCCGAGCAATGAACAGCATTCAAGAACTTGTCTTGGTGATATTCCAGTTCCATTATATTATTGAATAAAATCCTTCATATTATTGTCATAAACAAAGTTCGTGCATGAACTCAAACTTAGAAGTCACGGCCTAATAGAATGGGAGCGTAATTTAAATTATCGTACAGAAATTCCCAAAGTTGTTGGTATCTTCGCAGATATAACATGTCAAACTGAGTGATATACTAGAACATCTTTGGAAAGTGACGACAAATTGTACATCGGTCAACAAGGAAAGCATACCCCGAGTGAAAGGGCAGTATCAGAGAAGAATGATCTGTATAAAGAAGGCTGTGGTTTCAACATTGCATGCACTGTAATGATAACCAAGATCCTGGTTTGCTGCGTGATCTGCCGGCGTCTCTGGGAGCGGCGCCTAGCTCTGAGCTCATCAAAGTGGCTGTGATATGGATACTAGCGGTAACATTTCACAACCAGCTTGATGCGTCAGCGCTAGACGAGTACCTCGTACGTCGTCGCCCCATGTCCACGTAGAACGCTATAATAGTAACAATATGTATGTTTCTCTTGTCCCGTTTCTGCCTCATCACAATGTGGCCTTACTCTCGTGCTTTGTGCTAAGAGCAACATGCTCCGACCAATCAGACACTTGCTACGCGCGCTGAGACCAACAATACGTTACAATATTCATCACGGCCAGGTTTGTTTTTTGAACTGTAAAAAAACCAACTTTTCGACTGCTATTCATGAACCGGTCTGCACAAGATATTATTTCAGTTTTCGGCACTCTTATAGGATACATTTGGTGTACGTTCAAACATTTTTTCGTGGTAACATAAGCACAATTTGAAGTGTAACTACGACGCGGTCACGGCGCTCAACAGTAAATGTATTCGAGCGCTGAGCGCATGGAAGCAAGGAACAGATGGTGAACCTGTTCCTCCTGGCCGTCTGGACGGTTGCCGGCGGCGACTGTCGGGTTCGGGGCAACTTTCTGCTCATCAAAGCTGGCTGTGATAGTAATACGGGGATAATCTATTACAGCGCAGCGTTGATGCGAGAACGTTGCCCCACGTCGCGTCTCGTTGATCCTCGGCCGGCCGCCACATGAAAGACAAGGTAGTGAGACCAGCGACCTTGACATCTCACTACCCATGTCTTTCACACGGCAACGGCGCCATTCCCCGCTGATCCTTGCGCACGCGGACTCACGGCCATGCCTGTAATACTAGACACAATGTGGCACTAGCCATGAGAGTGGTACTAACCGCGATGGCGCCCGTGTGGTACTCGACGAGGCCCTCCAGCTGGGTGAGCATGACGACGACGGGGCAAACCTGTCGCTCCACGGCCGTCAGCTCGACCAGGCCTTGCTCCATCATGACTAGCAGCGCAGCGTGGGACATCTTACGCACCTGCAACATCCACACACGTCACTACACGCGCTCGCTACGCACATCCACAGCTCTTCTGCCAGTTAGATCAGGGCCAGCGTCTATAGACTGCCACACATACTAGATTATCACTGATACATGTCAAATATGTGGGAAACCTCCTGGTTTGTAAAGTGGTGTGAAGCTACTGCCGAGACACAGCCTTCTTAACGTTGAGTAACGTATATCGGTACAAGAATTGGACTCGGTATCGTGAGTTCAAAGATTTACAAGATCACTGATGGTGATAACATGTACTGAAACGTGATTGCAGAACATCTTTCAAATGTACATGTAAACTGTTGCCAACGTTTTCTGTGAAATGCATGAACTTTTCAACAATTGATGAATATACTTCTTGTGAAATTCCTTATTCATGAAGTGCAATAAATGATTATTATTAGAATATTATTCAATCACATCGCGATTATTTGGTTTTCCGTCGCGACTTCAATCACTTGGGTTTGTATCTGTTCCGAGTTTTGTTGGAAAATATTCATTGTACCAGCAAGTTTCGATTGGAGATCGTGAATCATCGTCAAGAAATAATGCATTCGAAACGCTGAAAACAATGCCATGTGACATTATTGAGGTGTACCAACTCGCGTCTTCAACCATTGCTTCTATATCGAACTGTATGAAACAAGTGTTCAACAATGCTTCACACGGCTCAGTAGGATTATAATGTTAGCAGTTGCATTTGTTTTGCATGGAAATGATGGATTTTATTTGCAACGCCACCGGTACCGCAGCCACTCTCGTCTACATCCAGTTCACAAGGGAATCTGCTAAATAGCGACGGGCAATCGCGACCTTTGGATCTGAATTGAATTGGGTTTTAATGACGCACTATAATGCCATCCTCGGTCAGCTGAGGCACCGCTTCAGAAACTGAAGTCAGTGTTGGGCGTGGGTTCGAATCCCGCATAAGACATGGGTTTTTGTAAATATCCTCTCACTTATCATCACTTCATACATTCATAATCATCAGCTCATTCGTACCCCCGTATAACCTAGCTGTTGGTGGGGTCGTTAAGCAAACAACAATAATCAGCATCATCACGCACTATAATGATACATAAGATCTATTGGCATCTGGATCTAGTAGCCTCTATTAGCCTAGACTACACAGGGAAACCACGATGGTCCCCTGTAAAGATGGACGGTAGAGGGGATTGAACCGGGTCCCGGATCACATGAAGCGAGTACGTTAACCACTCGGCTGCATGTGCCGGTGGCTCTCAAGTGACCGCAGGGGAGAGGGCTCACCTGACTGTCCGTGTCTGACAGGAAGCGGATGACCAGGGGCAGCAGGTGGTCGGCGACAACGTGGTACAGTCGGTCCCGATCCTCGTGGCACAGCATCGCGATGTGTGGCACCTGCTCCATCAGCTCGGCTCGGACCGGCGCGTCTGAAACACAACGCACGTCACTCTTCTATCCTCAACTCTTTCGCTGCGCGCTTTTCACCACTGAAATATATCATACTTCGTGGTATTCTTTTTCACAGAAAAAGGGAAATATATACCAGGAAAAAAGTTGAAACAATTCTCACTCTCTCACTCTGAAAATTACGAATATCATTCCATCGAATTCACCAAACTCTGCTTCAGAATCAGAATCTGCACATAAAATATCGATGATTATGTGAGCTCGTAGGCCTCGCGTCTATCCTCTGGAGGTCGCCATGTCACATTGAGTAAAAACATTCTGTATGGCTGTTTAAAAATGTTTTATAACACAATACTAGTAACATCTGGCGTGGAAAAAAATACCATAGCAATACAGCAAACTGGTGGACCACCAAACATTCTGATCAAGTGGTGCAACAATGGGTGACGTCACTTGACAGACAGATGAGCGTGAGGCGCCTGAAGAGCGGATACTGGAATAGAGATATTACTAAGAGTGAACGTGGCTCGGAGTGTTCACTTGGTAAGAAGATGTATCTATTCGAGGAAATGATCATAATGTAACACAAAAAACTTGACACAGCTCCTTCGTGCTCCAACCAATTCCCCGAGAAGTAGCTTGTCCACGAGATTCCCACAAGCCGAGCTCTCCTTCTTTCTTAGTACGGTAGTATTGCTATTCCAGTGTTCGCTCTTCAGCGCCCCCGTGAGCGTAGAAGTAATGAAACCGTCATTTCAAGTACTCGTATACGACACAACCAAGTGGAAAAGTTACGAACCGGAGATTTCACAGCCTTCCGAATAATAAGTTACCCGCATATTTTACAAACAAGCGCAAATATCGCATTGTATTTTGACAGATCAGTTGCAATCTCGTAGAAAGTAAGGTTATGCCCAGCATTCAGTTTCCCTAAGAATAGTGACCGTCATAACACATGAAGCACCGTTCAAGTTGAAACAATCATCAAATTACTTTTCATGTAGTTTTCAGTCGTACCCAAATGCCATAAGTTGGATATAATTTGAATCATATTTGTATTTACTTATATCAACTCGCACTTTCCCCGTAGCAACCGCCATTTTGATATAGTCTGCTGGAACGTGAAGCTAGCACACACTCTCGTTTACTATGAACTACCAGTTGGAAGAGGTTAACAAAACTTCCCGTAGCATTGTGAGCCATAGAGCACGTTGCAGGTAGAGAAGATGAACATGGCCCATCTCTTGGCGCATGTAGCAAGTGTTTATGCGACCGGGAGAAACTCTCTCTCTGATTGGTCAGCGCACGTTGCAGGTAGAAAAGATGAACATGGCCCATCTCACAGCGCATGTAGCAGGTGTTTATGCAACCAGGAGAAACTCTCTGTCTGATTGGTCAGCGCACGTTGCAGGTAGAAAAGATGAACATGGCCCATCTCACAGCGCATGTAGCAGGTGTTTATGCAACCGGGAGAAACTCTCTCTCTGATTGGTCAGCGCACGTTGCAGGTAGAAAAGATGAACATGGCCCATCTCACAGCGCATGTAGCAGGTGTTTATGCAACAAGGAGAAACTCTCTCTCTGATTGGTCAGCGCACGTTGCAGGTAGAAAAGATGAACATGGCCCATCTCACAGCGCATGTAGCAGGTGTTTATGCAACCGGGAGAAACTCTCTCTCTGATTGGTCAGCGCACGTTGCAGGTAGAAAAGATGAACATGGCCCATCTCTTGGCGCATGTAGCAAGTGTTTATGCGACCGGGAGAAACTCTCTCTCTGATTGGTCAGCGCACGTTGCAGGTAGAAAAGATGAACATGGCCCATCTCACAGCGCATGTAGCAGGTGTTTATGCGACCGGGAGAAACTCGCTCTCTGATTGGTCAGCACACGTTGCAGGTAGAAAAGATGAACATGGCCCATCTCACAGCGCATGTAGCAGGTGTTTATGCAACAAGGAGAAACTCTCTCTCTGATTGGTCAGCACACGTTGCAGGTAGAAAAGATGAACATGGCCCATCTCACAGCGCATGTAGCAGGTGTTTATGCAACAAGGAGAAACTCTCTCTCTGATTGGTCAGCACACGTTGCAGGTAGAAAAGATGAACATGGCCCATCTCTTGGCGCATGTAGCAGGTGTTTATGCAACAAGGAGAAACTCTCTCTCTGATTGGTCAGCACACGTTGCAGGTAGAAAAGATGAACATGGCCCATCTCTTGGCGCATGTAGCAAGTGTTTATGCGACCGGGAGAAACTATCTCTCTGATTGGTCAGCGCACGTTGCAGGTAGAAAAGATGAACATGGCCCATCTCTTGGCGCATGTAGCAAGTGTTTATGCGACCGGGAGAAACTCTCTCTCTGATTGGTCAGCGCACGTTGCAGGTAGAAAAGATGAACATGGCCCATCTCACAGCCACATAGCAAGTGTTTATACAACCAGGAGAAACTCTCTCTCTGATTACTTGCTCAAAGCAGAGGAGGAGACGTACCTCAACGCCACCACGGGGTTTAAGGCAGGTGCGATGAGTATCTTGGTACTTTCTTACAATCCTTTGTTGGGAAACTGAACCAATACAACCTCAGGCCTATGGTGGTTCTAGTTGTGGCCTGCTATCCATTGTTACTGATCTGACCGTTGATCTATATTACCGGTACCGAGGTACGTTAAACTCCACGTTCTGAAGGCGTACAGATCCGTCTCAGCGGCAGCTTCACACCGCTTTGAAAACCAGGAAAAGTTTCCAACAAAACCCAACTGCTTAGTTTGGTTCCGCTAGGAAGTCGTTCATCATCTTCAATATTATTAGATGAGCGTAGCGAAGTCTCCATCCCACTCTTATAGGGCTTTGTCTGTGTTTTTTTTTTTGTTTGTTTGTTTGTGGGCACTGCACAGGTCGCAGGGTTTGACTGATCAACATGAAACTTTTTTTGTACGGGCCAACTTTTACAACTTAGAACTGTATAGTTTTTGTAATGAATCGGTCGATTAGATTTTGAGAAATATCATGTCAAAGTTTTTAAAAACCCCATAAGATTAGGCTGGGTGAGAAAATTTGAAAAAATGAAACCACTCAGAAAAAAATTAAATTTTCTTTTAGTGTTCAAACACAAATGATACACATAACCACCATTTTGTAAGCAATTTGAACCAGCCGTTTCGAAGAAAAATTCAAATAACTGTTTTTATACATCAAATATATGGAAATGAGCCAAGATTCACTGCTTCCTAGATTCGATATTTGCCCAAGCATTAAATATTCTTCATATTCGTCAAGGTGTGTAGAATACCAGAGAAGATAAAGTAGCAATTAAATGAAGGACAAAGTGTGTAGAATACCAGAGTCGATAAAGTAGCAAATGTAGGACTGTTATTATACCTTATTCAGATATCTCGCTCATCTTACAACGCATATTTCGCGTTTGCCTAGTTTGTAAAATACACGAGTCTCATCTCTACCGAGCTAGTGGCGAGGGCATATCATCTCTCTACACCGGAGGTATGTGATGAGCGATTCATCTGCTTTCGGTTATTAGGATTTATATCGAACGACAGTAAAAAAGAATCAACTCACGAAAATATCGATTCATCTATCCATGAAAACTGCTATTTCAAACATCACCACGCTTTCAGAATCACTTTGTTGAATTTTTCATCCAGTTAAATTATTTATTCAGGTGGTACAGGACAGTCCGTGTTTGTATAACTTCAATTGCGTGACTTGAAAAAAGTGCGTCAATCTGTAATCTGACAGCTCAATTCCTCACATTCAAAGAAGCCTGTGAGTTGAGGTAATGAAGGCTATGGCTGTGACGTCACGGAAACGTTACGGCACAGCCAAGTGGAAACAGTCATGGCAATAATCGTATTGATATCGTGTCGGACGACAGAGAGAAACCCTGATTTACATCCTACTCTAATGGAGCTTTGTAAGCACTGCACAAGTTGCACGGTTCGACTGATCCACAATGAACGTTTACTCTACATGTACATTTATACAACTTGGAACCGTATAGTTTTGGGGTCATATCGGTAGACCACTTCTGAGAGATATCATCTCGAAGTTTCTAAAAACTCCAGAAGATTTGGCTGGGCGGAAAATATAGAAAAATGATATCACTCAGGAAAGAAAAAGTTCAATGAATGTGTACACAATGTGTTACGCGTAGTGATGGGCAAATTTCAGAAATTCATGTTTGTGAAACTTGTGGAATTTACAGAAATTTTTGAAATTTACGGGAAAAAGACGGGATCTGTATTTGTATGTTTTAAATGTATGCTGTTGCATCCTTGTTGAATTCAAACAAAATTTCAATTTGCAGAATTCACATTTCACTTGTTTCATCATCGGGCCCGTGCCCATATATTCGCAGTATTTCCATATTTGCCCTTTCTTCTTCACCATATCTGTGTGATCTGGTATGAATGGTTTTTATGCTTAGGAAGACAAAAATGACCTACCCTCTAAATATTGAAGAAATTAGGCAATGCCAAACAGGTAGTTAGTGGTATCTTGGTAAAACAGAAACAAGTGATAGAGTGGTATCAGCTCAGTCCTACAAAGGAAGTTGGGCATTTTATTCGTTTCAAAAATTTCAGAAATTTATGACATGCCGTGGAAAGTTTCCGAAACTTTCGGAAATTTACGAAACTTTCAAAATTGAAAGTTTCGCTGCCCATCACTAGTTACGCATTACTACAATATTATATACAATTCGAACCAGTCGATTTGGAGAAAATAATTTGATAAATGTTTTTCTTCCCACAAATAATAGCAGAAACATTGCTGAGATTCACCTTTTTTATAGATTCGATATTTACCGAGACCAAGGTTTGTAGAATACCAGAGTCGATAAGTAGCAAAGGTAGAACTACTTGACCGACTCTGACATCTCGCTCATCTTACAACGCATATGCTGCGTGTGCCTAGTGGGATAATCAAAAGGGCACGGCCGCCGTGAAGGTCGACTTGTAGATTCATTGATTACACGCGGCACGCGGGGGGGGGGGGGGGGGGGGGGGGCTGAGTGGGGCCGCTACTACGCACAGAGCAGAGCCACGGTAGTAAGCCACCGACTGATCAATACAACCCCCCCTAGCGGCGCGCGCATCCCCCCCCATCCCCTACCCCTTCACGCGCAACCAAAAATGACCATTCCTTCCACATAACGGTCTCGTTGAGGGGATGAAAATCATCTACACTATTTGTTCTAATTGAATCAAAGGTAAATGATTCTATGCTCTTCAATCGTTGGCATTCTATTTGTCAGTTCCAAGATAACACGTCATGAATGTGATGACATTCATTGACGGATCTTCTTACAACTAATCGCTTCACAAGAATACTATGTCATGTTAATTGAAGAGCATACAATTACCTTGGGGCTGATATAGGCATTTCCTCTCTCTCTCTCTCTCTCTCTCTCTCTCTCTCTCTCTCTCTCTCTCTCTCTCTCTCTCTCTCTCTCTCTCTCTCTCTCTCTCTCTCTCTCTCTCTCTCTCTCTCTCTCTCTCTCTCTCTCTCTCTCTCTCTCTCTCTCTCTCTCCTAGTACTGTTTTGCAATGTGCGAAGTGAACGAAGTCTCACGATGCGGTAATACCAACATACTTTACCGTAATATAAACAAGGTGACCCAACTCACATACTAACAACATGGGCGGTATGTGTGGTTTCTTGCGATCAGTTCAGAGCCAAAGGTCCCGATTGCCTGTTTCCCTTGTGAACTAGATGTAGATAAGACCGGCGGCATCAACTCTAATTTTCGTCCCAAACAAATGCCACTGATAGCATGATTATCTAGGGTGCCTGACGCTAACCACTCCACGGCCATTTGAAGCAGTGCCTTGGGGGGGGGGGCATTACTATTCTCTCTTTCTTTCTTCTCTCACTCCCTACCCACGTCTAAAATGTTATTACAGCCAATGGTCGGCTGCTTACCTATACAACTACATTCTTTTTGTAAAAATATATATTGGGTCTTAACGACGCACTATACTGATGGCTACGATCTATTGGCGTCGGTGGATGATGAATGAACAATGAGATGAAAGGGTATTTTATTGGTTGTTTTGGATGGTGGAAAGGAGTCGGTCGTGGCCTGTTGTTGAGAAACCATCACAGTATCAACCTGAACGACAGAGGGAAACCACGAAAAAACTCTGTCAGGATGGTCGACCATGGCGGGAATCGAACCCCGGTTTCCCGAATGACGGTTCAAAACGTTACCACTCGGCCACGCGTCTTTTTCTGATTGTTATTCAACTATAATACGACTTCAGATTACAATTCCTCGAAACTTTTCACTTTGGTTTTTCATTTCGTTTTTCTTAGATGATAAATTGATGCCGAATCGAAAAGATCGATTTGTTTTCTTCAATTACTGTGTTTGTACAGTGATTGTTTTCAGTTAGGTTGATTGATTGAAGTATTGATTGTTACCGAGATGTTTCTACTGATAACCAGCGTGTAGTGTTGATGCATGACGCGTCAAGATAGCGCAGAGAGCCTGCCTCTCTGTGTGTGTCGAGATGCTGGTCTAGATGGCGCAGAGAGGGTAATCGATGCGACGGCAGGCAGGCAGGCAGGAGTCAAGGGCGGGGTTCAGGAGCCACGTGAGCGTACGCTACACACGGGCTCATGCATGGAGCGTATAGTAGACAGGAAACAGTGCAAGTGCTCTGACGTCATCGTCCATCACTCCAGTTGCATGGAGCGCAACTATCGCTTTTACATGCAACTGTAGAAAACAACTCGAGATTACAAGCTAACCAGGTGGCAGCACTGGCGATTGGCCGTCCGGAGGCAGTTAGGCCTAGATGGCATGTTGTTGTATGCTTACACACATTATATTTGTAATTAATATTGTCATTTCAATAATTAATAATTTCAGTAATTCTATTCTGTATTTAATATTGTAATCACACATTAATTGATTTGTATATAATTTGAAAGTAACTGCCTCCGCCCAGTTCACTAAAACGTCACCAGATGTCAGCCACTTCGCTTTTAATGACGAATACACGGCTCGGTAGAATTATTATGTTAGCAGTTCTTTTGTTTTGTACGAAAGTTATAGATTTTGTGAGTTGAACAATGTCACCGGTACCGTAGCCACTCTAGTTCACAAGGGAATCCGCTGAATCGCGGCAGGCAATCTTTATATCATGATGAAGAATGTGGGTATCACTACGTAGTGGTCGGTCCATGTCACCACATGCGGCGTTGTTGTTGTTGTTGTTGTTGCGCGCGGCCCAAACTAAACTAATCGAACCGATTTGATGAGCCTTACCCAAACAAACAGTCCCAACTGAGACCTGGTTCCGGTTCTACGAATGGCCACGTCGCGTGAGAGCGCTCTGGACAAACCACTTGCAATAGCGTGTGAGTCAGGGGGCAAGTATCAGGGTAAGCGGTCGTGGCCTATATAGTGGGAACCATCCTGGTATTGGCCTAGACTACAGAGGGAAACCACGAAAAACCCCTGTAAAGATGGACGGTGGCGGGGATCGAACCGGGTCCCGGGTCACATGGAGCAAGTGTGTTGACCACTGAGCTACCTGTGCCGGTTAAGACGGACTTGTATAGGACCCTGAATAATTGCGATATCTCTTCTCCCAAGAGTAGAGATCTTCAGGAACCAGGCCTTCGTTCCTTATCGTGACGTAGTCATTACCTGCCTACGTCACGAGTCACGACTCGCAGCCCCTGGAGGACACACGTGTATCATCACTCATTGAAATCTAGTTTCACTTCAAGGGATGACTTGCGTACAGGGCTGTATCATCGCCCAGGTTACAAAAGAGCAGGTGATTGCGGGACTCGCGCCACACGTGTGCTCCAGCGGTGGATACAGGAAGCGCTTCCCCCCCCACCCCCTCCCCCCCCCCTCCATCCGGTCGCCGCTATTATTAGCCGATACAACCCTCCATGCAGCGAGATACCGACTCCTCATCAATTACCACCATATGTATCTTCACAATCAGAGGTAAGAAACAAGAAATCAACATCTCAATTTCACAAGTTTTCTTACGAGTCATGACGTCAGCATATTCATTCATACTGTGTTTAGCGACGCACTGTACTGATGACTACGATCTATTGGCGTCGGTGGATGATGGGATGATGAAATGAAAGGTTATTATATTGTGTTTAGCGACGCACTGTACTGATGACTACGATCTATTGGCGTCGGTGGATGATATATGAGATGATGGGATGATGAAATGAAAGGTTATTATATTGTGTTTAGCGACGCACTGTACTGATGACTACGATCTATTGGCGTCGGTGGATGATATATGAGATGATGGGATAATGAAATGAAAGGTTATTATATTGTGTTTAGCGACGCACTGTACTGATGACTACGATCTATTGGAGTCGGTGGATGATATATGAGATGATGGGATGATGAAATGAAAGGTTATTATATTGTGTTCAGCGACGCACTGTACTGATGACTACGATCTATTGGCGTCGGTGGATGATATATGAGATGATGGGATGATGAAATGAAAGGTTATTATATTGTGTTCAGCGACGCACTGTACTGATGACTACGATCTATTGGCGTCGGTGGATGATATATATGAGATGATGGGATAATGAAATGAAAGGTTATTATATTGTGTTTAGCGACGCACTGTACTGATGACTACGATCTATTGGAGTCGGTGGATGATATATGAGATGATGGGATGATGAAATGAAAGGTTATTATATTGTGTTTAGCGACGCACTGTACTGATGACTACGATCTATTGGCGTCGGTGGATGATATATGAGATGATGGGATAATGAAATGAAAGGTTATTATATTGTGTTTAGCGACGCACTGTACTGATGACTACGATCTATTGGCGTCGGTGGATGATATATGAGATGATGGGATAATGAAATGAAAGGTTATTATATTGTGTTTAGCGACGCACTGTACTGATGACTACGATCTATTGGAGTCGGTGGATGATATATGAGATGATGGGATGATGAAATGAAAGGTTATTATATTGTGTTTAGCGACGCACTGTACTGATGACTACGATCTATTGGCGTCGGTGGATGATATATGAGATGATAGGATGATGAAATGAAAGGTTATTATATTGTGTTTAGCGACACACTGTACTGATGACTACGATCTATTGGAGTCGGTGGATAATGAATGAGACGATGGGATGAGAGGTTATTTCATCAGGTGTTTTTGGACAGTGGGACGGAGCCATCTCGGCATTAACCTGAACGGCGGTGGTAAACCACACAAAATCTCTGTCCACCATGGCCGGTATCGAAACCCGCTCTCCTGAATGATGGTTCAGTGTTATAACCACTCGGCCGCACGTCTCACAGTATAACAAGAAATCGTCCTGTCCGACAGACAGTGATGTACGATTCTGTGCAGAAACAAGAACAGAGTCGAGTGATGTCTACGTCACGACACGGGAAAAAGGCTGGGTTCTGGAGGACAGACAGTGATGTCCGATTCTGTGCAGAAACAAGAACAGAGCCGAGTAATGTCTACGTCACGACTCGGGAAAAAGGCTGGGTCCTGGAGGACGAATGAAACAATTCTTATTTCTAGAATTGAGATGACTTCTAGTTTTCCAACAAGTCAGGGCAATGATTCTAGCATCGTGGTCAGGCAGACTGTCGAGACGACGCATGCGTCACAAATGAGGCACGCGGGTTGGAAAGTAGTGATATAACACTGATAGATCTATGCGACTTGGCGAGGTACCATTGAGGATCGAGTGGCAGAGCCCTGCTATAGGAGCGCTGAGCATAGGCTCTGGGCTTGTACACAGTCTGTCTTGTGGCCCGCATCATCGTGTCTTGTTAGCACAAAATATCAGCCCTGCTCATGAGGTGGACTTCGAAATGAGGTGAAATATTCAGTCCAAGAGACCGTGAAGTGCTAGCTTTACATACAAAATGACTGCGAAACTGCGTGACGAATTCGCACAGCTGTTTCCATGATGAGTGAAATAATTTCGCAATTCTAGCGCATCCTGGTGATTTCATTTTGAACCGAGTGGCACTCGATGTGCCGTAGACGGAAGTAGACACCAGCGATTGCGATTTTCGTTGAGAATTTAATTCGCAACGAAAAAAGTTGAGTTTGGTCCAACTCGTCTTGGCCGCCATGTTGCGAGATTCCAACATGGACTCCTAGTGGTTTCCGGGCCTGTGATTGGCTGTCGACTGATTTGTTTCGTTTCGCAAACATGTTTATGGAAAGGCAGCTATAGTCTTCCCGATTTGTGCGTTCGTAACGCGGTGACGGGGAATGTGGAGGGCTGTGGCAGTCGGCTGGGCGGAGGGGGAAAGAAAGGAATGCAAGGAGGAAGGGTGGAGAGAGGGGGGGGGAGGTGGAAACTAAGGGGGTGATTGTTGATATTTCTTGGAGTGATAGTACGTCATTGCATCAACTCGGCAGACTGGCGAGGTGTAAAAATGATATGAAAATATTTACACAAACGGAGAGAGATTCTTGTCTAAATGTTGACGAACCAGTGCATGTCCTTGAATGAAAAGGTTTCAATTGATATATCAATTGATATATTCATTTTCATATATATCAATTGATATCAATTGATATTTTGGCCTTCAATTGATATATGACATTCCATTGTTGAGAGTTCAATCAGTTTCAAGATGATACGTCAGCGATAACCAAGATGCGTTGGTTTGCCGGTTGGAGGAGGTGACTTCACTCATTCGAAAACACGTTCTATTCCCTGAGTATACTTTTCCAAGAACCAAGGATCGCTCTTCCATCTAGTGTTGTCTCTTAGAAACGGCTGACAGACTGACCAACTTGATGACAGCTGTTATTAGCTGAGTCGACGTGAACTACTAGTTGTCGAGATTTGGCCGGTCCAGTGGTGGATATATTGTCAAGGTGAAAGGGATAGAATGTGAGCGCTTACCCGTGTCGTCGGCGAGCCGGAAGGCGACGGCCATGACGGCGGCGACGTCGGCGGCGCTGTCGGCCACGTGGGGCAGCGTCTCCAGTACGAGCCGGCCCACCAGCTGCCTGCAACAACAACAACAACAACACAATCAGCTTCATGTCATCGGTACAGGGTTTCCCTCTCACGTCCGCTTCCATCTTATCCTGGCGCCTGAACAGTGAACTTGGCTTGGAGTCGAAAGAAGATGGCCCGTTCGAAGAAACGATCACAACCTGACCCTAAAAGTCCAGAACCCTGACACAGCTTCTTATGTGCTCGAAACAATTCCCTGAAATCTAAGACATTCCTGCACGCCAAGTCCTCCTCCACTTTCATAGTAGTATTCGCTCTTCAGCGCCCTCATATCATCATCTGATTAATCCGACGCCAATAGATCTTAGCTATCGTCACAGTGCGTTGTCAAACACAATATATAAGTTGTATAAAAGTAATAGATTGAACCAGCCTAGCTCGTATTTCCCAGCCGGAGAAGCAGATGAGCCCGCCAAGACACCGCGCGACTTGTGCGCAGTTTCCGACCCCAATAACCGAGCGGTTGATGGGGTCGCTATACAAGCCCGAGACTGAATAGTGCATGGCGATATGCAAGACAAAACTGGAAGCCCTCATCTCAACTTCACAAATAATAAATAATTCATTTGTCCTCCAGGACCCGGCCTTTTTCCCGAGTCGTGACGTAGACATCACTCGACTGGGTTCCGTGTTTCTGTACAGAATCGGTGATGTCTGTGACGTCAGCACTCATGGTCTCTGAGTCGTGACGTAGACATCACTCGACTCTGTTCCGTGTTTCTGTACAGAATCGGTGATGTCTGTGACGTCAGCACTCATGGTCTCTGAGTCGTGACGTAGACATCACTCGATTCTGTTCATGTTTCTGTACAGAATCGGTGATGTCTGTGACGTCAGCACTCATGGTCTCTGAGTCGTGACGTAGACATCACTCGATTCTGTTCCGTGTTTCTGTACAGAATCGGTGATGTCTGTGACGTCAGCACTCATGGTCTCTGAGTCGTGACGTAGACATCACTCGATTCTGTTCCGTGTTTCTGTACAGAATCGGTGATGTCTGTGACGTCAGCACTCATGGTCTCTGAGTCGTGACGTAGACATCACTCGATTCTGTTCCGTGTTTCTGTACAGAATCGGTGATGTCTGTGACGTCAGCACTCATGGTCTGTGAGTCGTGACGTAGACATCACTCGATTCTGTTCATGTTTCTGTAAAGAATCGGTGATGTCTGTGACGTCAGCACTCATGGTCTCTGAGTCGTGACGTAGACATCACTCGATTCTGTTCATGTTTCTGTAAAGAATCGGTGATGTCTGTGACGTCAGCACTCATGGTCTCTGAGTCGTGACGTAGACATCACTCGATTCTGTTCATGTTTCTGTAAAGAATCGGTGATGTCTGTGACGTCAGCACTCATGGTCTCTGAGTCGTGACGTAGACATCACTCGATTCTGTTCATGTTTCTGTAAAGAATCGGTGATGTCTGTGACGTCAGCACTCATGGTCTCCGAGTCGTGACGTAGACATCACTCGATTCTGTTCATGTTTCTGTAAAGAATCGGTGATGTCTGTGACGTCAGCACTCATGGTCTCCGAGTCGTGACGTAGACATCACTCGATTCTGTTCATGTTTCTGTACAGAATCGGTGATGTCTGTGACGTCAGCACTCATGGTCTGTGGAGGACAAAATATTGATCATGATTCATGGAATTGACATGGTGATTTCTAGTCAATTCTAAAATTGTGGAAATAAATTTCGTTTCAGGGGTGTGAAGTAATTGAACCAACAGGTACGGCCAGTGTTGGCCCCGCCCACCCGTCATTACTGCAAGTACTCGCGGCGTGCGGGGCGCGCCGATTGGCCGGGCGGGGCGCGCCGCGCTGCCATTGGCCGGCCGCGAGGCCACGCCCACCAGCGTGCGGCCGACCGCGTGGCGAGCCAGCCACAGATGGGGGAATTAAACTTCGGATTGACTCTTTGATGTCAATTGAACGTTCAGATGTATGCACGTCGACAGGCTCCGCAGGGCCGTGTCAAGGGTCGGGCCTCATGTCTCGTGTGGCCTCGTCTAACAACCGATCTCAGTTATATCCATCTTCCATTGCTCCCCTACATATTGGAAGAAGAATATGTACAAATGAAATGAAGAGCTGACACTGAAATTTCAATTCCGATTTTTTGAAACGAGTGAAAGAAAAGTCAACTCGTTGTTTCCGAACTGTTCGGTGGTCGCTCGTCAAGGACGACAAGTTTTAAACAAATATCAATATTATTAATTATTTCAATATATCAATTAGTAACGATTCAAGTTTATGAAATGATCCTTTTCATTGATAGGTAATTGTAATAGCCCAACCAACATGTCAACTATAAGAAGCAAGTGCGGGAAAACGTCCTGATACGGCTCTTCGACTGGCAGTTATTCCGGTGAGTGGCCACGTGCCTGGACCCGACTCGTAGACCGTGGGCAGTTCCCCCAGCACTTTCCTCCCCGGCTTGCAACGCTGTTGGGCCGGGGGGAACTGCATGTCATTCGACAAATACTAATAGGATATCATCTTTACTATCTTTCTCTCCATGGTTATAGTTAATATATTGGGTTCAACGACGACTACGATCTATTGGCGTCGGTCAATGATATATGAGATGAGATGTGATTTTGTATAGTGGGAAGGAGTCGGTCGTGACCCGTTGTTAAGGAACCATCCCGACAGAGGGAAACCACGAAACAGGATGGTCGACCATGGCGGGAATCAAACCAGTGTGATTAGAATCCAGACATGTCTCTAATCAACATCACATCCTTATATTGTGAAATCAATCAGGACCCCTATTCCTGAGATAAATGAGATGTGAGAAAAATAAAAGTGAGTGAGAAAACGATTAATTCACTTAAAATGACCGATTTACAATTACCAATCAGCCATTTTAAGTGAGATGATCGTTTTCTCACTCATTTTTAATTTTCTCACATCTCATTTATCTCAGGAATAGGGGTCCTGTACCGAGATACGTCAATGAATTTCACCACACTCTTGGTGCTCATTGACGTATCGTCTTCGAACTGATTGGAATGTCATATTAAGTATAACAAGCATATAATCTTCTTTGGGGCTGATTTACTCTTCAATTGCACTGGCTCGTGAGTCGTGTATTTCTCTTTGTTTCAAGCACTGCGCATGCGCCCATATACTCTGTTCAATGGTGTAGTCTATCTCACCAATCAGGGGCAAGTGTCGGAGATCCTTGTCTGTGTATTGACATATTCGGTAATTCTTTTTTTTTATATATATATAATTCAACTGACTATCCATATTATCTAGCTATCTATGTATCAGAGTGTCTACATATACGAGATCTATTGATTTATCTCAATTCCGTAACGATCAATCTGAAATCCTGTAATGTATCATTATTTGTTGTGATATTTGTTTGATATACTAGAATTACTGATTCGTTGATAATTATAAATGATGGCTTACTGCCATACTCAAATGTAATGCTATTAATAAGTTACATTGTGAAATATGTAAATTGTGTACCGATTTCGTCGAAAGAGGGAATAAACACTTCTACTACTACTACTTGTGGTTTGCTCGTCTACTGTCCGGCGAGAAGGTGGGTCAATCATCTCTACACACTTCATTGGATTCATACACTGTTGCATTTTACTCCCAAGTAATCTAAAATGAGACTTTGGGGTTGAATGCTTGTTTATAATATCCACACAAGACATATGTACATGGATATGTTCTCAGAGGTCGCACCGCAACCCTAACCCAGTCTCACACTTGTCCTCGAAATACAGGAGAAGAGTTCCTCAAGTTATGATTGACATGTTTACCTATCCAGCAGTTAGGCTGATCCATCAGATAGCAACCCTAACCCAGTCACACACTTGTCCTCGAAATACAGGAGAAGAGTTCCTCAAGTTATGATTGACATGTTTACCTATCCAGCAGTTGGGCTGATCCATCAGATAGCAACCCTAACCCAGTCACACACTTGTCCTCGAAATACAGGAGAGAAGAGTTCCTCAAGTTATGATTGACATGTTTACCTATCCAGCAGTTGGGCTGATCCATCAGATAGCAACCCTAACCCAGTCACACACTTGTCCTCGAAATACAGGAGAGAAGAGTTCCTCAAGTTATGATTGACATGTTTACCTATCCAGCAGTTGGGCTGATCCATCAGATAGCAACCCTAACCCAGTCACACACTTG
Organism: Brachyptera risi; assembly: GCA_964007535.1. Lineage (NCBI taxonomy): Eukaryota > Metazoa > Arthropoda > Insecta > Plecoptera > Taeniopterygidae > Brachyptera > Brachyptera risi. Next base: position 353,203 of record CAXFZR010000016.1, on the reverse strand, counting down.
TCCTCGAAATACAGGAGAGAAGAGTTCCTCAAGTTATGATTGACATGTTTACCTATCCAGCAGTTGGGCTGATCCATCAGATAGCAACCCTAACCCAGTCACACACTTGTCCTCGAAATACAGGAGAGAAGAGTTCCTCAAGTTATGATTGACATGTTTACCTATCCAGCAGTTGGGCTGATCCATCAGATAGCAACCCTAACCCAGTCACACACTTGTCCTCGAAATACAGGAGAGAAGAGTTCCTCAAGTTATGATTGACATGTTTACCTATCCAGCAGTTGGGCTGATCCATCAGATAGCAACCCTAACCCAGTCACACACTTGTCCTCGAAATACAGGAGAGAAGAGTTCCTCAAGTTATGATTGACATGTTTACCTATCCAGCAGTTGGGCTGATCCATCAGATAGCAACCCTAACCCAGTCACACACTTGTCCTCGAAATACAGGAGAGAAGAGTTCCTCAAGTTATGATTGACATGTTTACCTATCCAGCAGTTGGGCTGATCCATCAGATAGCAACCCTAACCCAGTCACACACTTGTCCTCGAAATACAGGAGAAGAGTTCCTCAAGTTATGATTGACATGTTTACCTATTCAGCAGTTAGGCTGATCCGTCAGATAGCAACCCTAACCCAGTCACACACTTGTCCTCGAAATACAGGAGAGAAGAGTTCCTCAAGTTATGATTGACATGTTTACCTATTCAGCAGTTAGGCTGATCCATCAGATAGCAACCCTAACCCAGTCACACACTTGTCCTCGAAATACAGGAGAGAAGAGTTCCTCAAGTTATGATTGACATGTTTACCTATCCAGCAGTTAGGCTGATCCGTCAGATAGCAACCCTAACCCAGTCACACACTTGTCCTCGAAATACAGGAGAGAAGAGTTCCTCAAGTTATGATTGACATGTTTACCTATTCAGCAGTTAGGCTGATCCATCAGATAGCAACCCTAACCCAGTCACACACTTGTCCTCGAAATACAGGAGAAGAGTTCCTCAAGTTATGATTGACATGTTTACCTATCCAGCAGTTAGGCTGATCCGTCAGATAGCAACCCTAACCCAGTCACACACTTGTCCTCGAAATACAGGAGAAGAGTTCCTCAAGTTATGATTGACATGTTTACCTATCCAGCAGTTAGGCTGATCCGTCAGATAGCAACCCTAACCCAGTCTCACACTTGTCCTCGAAATACAGGAGAAGAGTTCCTCAAGTTATGATTGACATGTTTACCTATCCAGCAGTTGGGCTGATCCGTCAGATAGCAACCCTAACCCAGTCACACACTTGTCCTCGAAATACAGGAGAGAAGAGTTCCTCAAGTTATGATTGACATGTTTACCTATCCAGCAGTTGGGCTGATCCATCAGATAGCAACCCTAACCCAGTCACACACTTGTCCTCGAAATACAGGAGAGAAGAGTTCCTCAAGTTATGATTGACATGTTTACCTATCCAGCAGTTAGGCTGATCCATCAGATAGCAACCCTAACCCAGTCACACACTTGTCCTCGAAATACAGGAGAGAAGAGTTCCTCAAGTTATGATTGACATGTTTACCTATCCAGCAGTTGGGCTGATCCATCAGATAGCAACCCTAACCCAGTCACACACTTGTCCTCGAAATACAGGAGAGAAGAGTTCCTCAAGTTATGATTGACATGTTTACCTATCCAGCAGTTAGGCTGATCCATCAGATAGCAACCCTAACCCAGTCACACACTTGTCCTCGAAATACAGGAGAAGAGTTCCTCAAGTTATGATTGACATGTTTACCTATCCAGCAGTTAGGCTGATCCATCAGATAGCAACCCTAACCCAGCCACACACTTGTCCTCGAAATACAGGAGAGAAGAGTTCCTCAAGTTATGATTGACATGTTTACCTATCCAGCAGTTGGGCTGATCCATCAGATAGCAACCCTAACCCAGTCACACACTTGTCCTCGAAATACAGGAGAGAAGAGTTCCTCAAGTTATGATTGACATGTTTACCTATCCAGCAGTTAGGCTGATCCATCAGATAGCAACCCTAACCCAGTCACACACTTGTCCTCGAAATACAGGAGAGAAGAGTTCCTCAAGTTATGATTGACATGTTTACCTATCCAGCAGTTGGGCTGATCCATCAGATAGCAACCCTAACCCAGTCACACACTTGTCCTCGAAATACAGGAGAAGAGTTCCTCAAGTTATGATTGACATGTTTACCTATCCAGCAGTTAGGCTGATCCATCAGATAGCAACCCTAACCCAGCCACACACTTGTCCTCGAAATACAGGAGAAGAGTTCCTCAAGTTATGATTGACATGTTTACCTATCCAGCAGTTAGGCTGATCCATCAGATAGCAACCCTAACCCAGTCACACACTTGTCCTCGAAATACAGGAGAAGAGTTCCTCAAGTTATGATTGACATGTTTACCTATCCAGCAGTTAGGCTGATCCATCAGATAGCAACCCTAACCCAGCCACACACTTGTCCTCGAAATACAGGAGAGAAGAGTTCCTCAAGTTATGATTGACATGTTTACCTATCCAGCAGTTAGGCTGATCCATCAGATAGCAACCCTAACCCAGCCACACACTTGTCCTCGAAATACAGGAGAAGAGTTCCTCAAGTTATGATTGACATGTTTACCTATCCAGCAGTTAGGCTGATCCATCAGATAGCAACCCTAACCCAGTCACACACTTGTCCTCGAAATACAGGAGAGAAGAGTTCCTCAAGTTATGATTGACATGTTTACCTATCCAGCAGTTGGGCTGATCCATCAGATAGCAACCCTAACCCAGTCACACACTTGTCCTCGAAATACAGGAGAGAAGAGTTCCTCAAGTTATGATTGACATGTTTACCTATCCAGCAGTTAGGCTGATCCGTCAGATAGCAACCCTAACCCAGTCACACACTTGTCCTCGAAATACAGGAGAAGAGTTCCTCAAGTTATGATTGACATGTTTACCTATCCAGCAGTTGGGCTGATCCATCAGATAGCAACCCTAACCCAGTCACACACTTGTCCTCGAAATACAGGAGAAGAGTTCCTCAAGTTATGATTGACATGTTTACCTATCCAGCAGTTGGGCTGATCCATCAGATAGCAACCCTAACCCAGTCACACACTTGTCCTCGAAATACAGGAGAGAAGAGTTCCTCAAGTTATGATTGACATGTTTACCTATCCAGCAGTTGGGCTGATCCATCAGATAGCAACCCTAACCCAGTCACACACTTGTCCTCGAAATACAGGAGAAGAGTTCCTCAAGTTATGATTGACATGTTTACCTATCCAGCAGTTAGGCTGATCCATCAGATAGCAACCCTAACCCAGTCACACACTTGTCCTCGAAATACAGGAGAGAAGAGTTCCTCAAGTTATGATTGACATGTTTACCTATCCAGCAGTTAGGCTGATCCATCAGATAGCAACCCTAACCCAGTCACACACTTGTCCTCGAAATACAGGAGAGAAGAGTTCCTCAAGTTATGATTGACATGTTTACCTATCCAGCAGTTGGGCTGATCCATCAGATAGCAACCCTAACCCAGTCACACACTTGTCCTCGAAATCCAGGAGAGAAGAGTTTCTCAAGTTATGATTGACATGTTTACCTATCCAGCAGTTGGGCTGATCCATCAGATAGCAACCCTAACCCAGTCACACACTTGTCCTCGAAATACAGGAGAGAAGAGTTCCTCAAGTTATGATTGACATGTTTACCTATCCAGCAGTTAGGCTGATCCATCAGATAGCAACCCTAACCCAGTCACACACTTGTCCTCGAAATACAGGAGAGAAGAGTTCCTCAAGTTATGATTGACATGTTTACCTATCCAGCAGTTGGGCTGATCCATCAGATAGCAACCCTAACCCAGCCACACACTTGTCCTCGAAATACAGGAGAAGAGTTCCTCAAGTTATGATTGACATGTTTACCTATCCAGCAGTTGGGCTGATCCATCAGATAGCAACCCTAACCCAGTCACACACTTGTCCTCGAAATACAGGAGAGAAGAGTTCCTCAAGTTATGATTGACATGTTTACCTATCCAGCAGTTGGGCTGATCCATCAGATAGCAACCCTAACCCAGTCACACACTTGTCCTCGAAATCCAGGAGAGAAGAGTTTCTCAAGTTATGATTGACATGTTTACCTATCCAGCAGTTGGGCTGATCCATCAGATAGCAACCCTAACCCAGTCACACACTTGTCCTCGAAATACAGGAGAGAAGAGTTCCTCGAGTTATGATTGACATGTTTACCTATCCAGCAGTTAGGCTGATCCGTCAGATAGCAACACTTGCTACTGATTGGTACGTGTTCCGACTGACGATGTGTTGGATCGTCGAGTCAGACCAACAGCACGAGCAAGCCGGTTTAACCCTCAGTTAGCAACTCGGCCAATTAGTGTACTATTATAACCATCTACAAGACAGTCTGAACGTAGTTGGAATTGTTTTGCTCACCACTTCCAGGTCTGTTCGAATCACGCGAGAATCTCCAAGGGTTTATTTACCACGTGGAGGCGATCCAAACAAGCCGCTGATAAATATATACATAATCCGAAGCTTTATCCAATTTCTAGTGATTTGGTACGTTATTTCTAGTGATTTGGTACGTTATTTCTAGTGATTTGGTACGTTATTTCTAGTGATTTGGTACGTTATTTCTAGTGATTTGGTACGTTATTTCTAGTGATTTGGTACGTTATTTCTAGTGATTTGGTACGTTATTTCTAGTGATTTGGTACGTTATTTCTAGTGATTTTTTTTCAAACCTCGTGGGTTTAGATTTAGATGAGAACACCTCAATATATTAAACTTAGCCTAAACTATTACTAAAGACGTTATACACTAATTTGTTGAAACCGAACATGTGTGTGCTGTGAAGGGTCACACCCATGGGACTAGGATGAGAACGTTTTATTACTGGTTCTCAGTTCAAACTCCCCCTCAAATAGGAGTGGAGGAACGACAAACCATAACAGATATATGTTGAAAATGGTTTGATTTGAAATATTCCTGATGTCTATCCCATGAGATCGACATCAAGAATGACGATTGAGAAACGGGCGGTATACGGCATGCAATGAGAGCCAAGCCAGAAGCTCTCTGTTGGCAGTTATTCATCCATTAGGGAATCCTGACACTATTCAGCTTATAGATTCTCACTCAAAGTCATCATTAATGTGAAGAAAAACGTTCAACATATCAAAACTTCCAATCAAATTGACACTCACGACACGAGAAAAACGGGAGACTTAAATGGGCTTCGTTTTTTTTTTGTAATTATGTACGCGGCATACAGGTCAGAGAAATGAATCAATTAGTTTGAAACTTTTTCTGAACGTTGGTGTCATACCAGAATATATTGGGATTGTTATTCAGAAGAATCGGTCGGAAGGTTTTTCCGGAAAATAATCGGAAAGTTTGGAAAATCCTCATAAGAATAACCCGGAGGAGAAATACTTGAAAAACAAGAATTTTTCAAAAGCTCTCAAATTCTCACAGAATATGAAAAATACTATTATACACCTTTTCAGAGATTTTTACAACAATCGAATGAGAAATAACGAAGAAAACGCAATAAACGTGTACATTTTATCGAATATTTGGATCAATTGGTTTTGCAATGTGTTTATGCGACAGGTTGCAGGTTACTATAAATATCAACAAGTTGCAGGTGAGGTTTTTGAACGTTTGAAGTAAGTCAAGGTTTGTAGATGTAAATTGAGCCGACAAGTTATTTTTCATTCTAGATTGCCATACTTCTAAGCTCATCTCACAACGCGCATCCCGCGTTTTCCTAGTATATTATATTCAGGTAATCATGTTTAAATGTACCGACTTATCTCATCAAGATGCTACTCATTATAATTATTCACTGTTTTAAATGTTAATTAAATGTGTCGAAATCCTTCAGTAAGCTGACGTGATGTATTGCATGCGGATCCAACAGACAATAATATCATCATTACGAAAAGAAGCCGGCTTGACTTGCAACTTCAATACAACATGAGATGAGGCTGTACAATTGTACACATAAATCATCCGACATTCATCATGACCAAAACCCGCACGCCACTGGCACTTTCATCCTGGAACAGAACAGGAAGGATCCCACTGGAGCGAGATGAGATCGGGACCAGTCTGCTGACAGGTGAGCGAGGCCTGACGATGCATGAGGGGCGCCCTAGCTTGGCGTGTAGTGTTGCCGTAGACAAGCTACTTTCTCGGGGGATTGGTTAGAGCACAAAGGAGCTTGGGTCAGGTTAAGATCGTTTCCTCGAATAGGCACATCCTCTTTCTCAGTAAACACGCCACGCAAAGTTCGCTCTTCGGGCGCCCCGCTCATAACCTGACCCAAACAACCTGAACCACAGCTTTTCAATTCCCCGAAATAGTAGCTGGCATTGTTACACGCAAGGCCCACCTGCACTCTTGGCTGGGCTCTAGGATCGCATGCATGCTTATCAAACCTAAACAGTAGTTTTAGAGTCAAATCGGCTGAAAGTTTCTGAAATCCTCGCAATATTAGGCTGAGCGAGAAAAGTCGACGCCAGAGCAAAATCGACTCGGTCGTGTGGCATGGGCTTCGATGGAATCCCGAACCCATGTCACACAACCGAGTCGACTTTATTCCGGTTTACGCTGTTCAGGAGCTCATCACGGGTTTTCTAGCCTAGTTTTCATACTGCTTGCGACAACAGGTGGTGACGTGGACAGGGCCGCACTTGGGGCGACATGTTTTCAAAGGGCGTCAGGCCCTCAAAAGTCCAATAATAAGTGAGTATATTATGAAAACCGTATATTTGTATATGATATATATATTCACGTGTTGAAATACCAACTAATGCATAGAGCAATGTTCTGCGTTGCTGCAGTTTTCTTCGTCTTGCTCTCAATATCATTATTATAACATATTATTCAGTAAGTACCAGAGTCCTTCTCATCGACATGACGTCATAGAACTATGCAAATAACAAGATTTAGGTCTTACGCGGGCTTCTTCTTCTTTTCTCCTTTCTTTGATTTTACAATGTTAACCCACATGTACATAATATTTGGTACACTTATCACTGTTGTTCGTATTGTTTTCCTGTTGTCAATAGGTTGAAGATTGAAAATATATATAAATTGAAAATTGAAAAATTGAATAGCCAAGATGCAATGAAATAGCGTTGGTTTGCCGCCTGGAGATGGTTAAAACACGTCCTATATCCCGAGAACTGAAGATCTCTGCTCTATCTAGTGTTGTTTTCAGAAACGGCTGTCTAATCAGTGGTCGCTAGTAGAGGACCATGGAGGTGATAGGAGAGCAACACGTGGTGCACAAGGAAGGCCCTGGAGCCACGGGTGAATGGCAGCGTACTACTGCCAGCACTAGTAGTACGGCCTGATTACGTCAGAGTGGGCGAGCGAGGCGGCTGGTAGGCTGTCTAATCAGTGGTCGCTAGTGGAGGACCATGGAGGTGATAGGAGAGCAACACGTGGTGCACAAGGAAGGCCCTGGAGCCACGGGTGAATGGCAGCGTACTACTGCCAGCACTAGTAGTACGGCCTGATTACGTCAGAGTGGGCGAGCGAGGCGGCTGGTAGGCTGTCTAATCAGTGGTCGCTAGTGGAGGACCATGGAGGTGATAGGAGAGCAACACGTGGTGCACAAGGAAGGCCCTGGAGCCACGGGTGAATGGCAGCGTACTACTGCCAGCACTAGTAGTACGGCCTGATTACGTCAGAGTGGGCGAGCGAGGCGGCTGGTAGGCTGTCTAATCAGTGGTCGCTAGTGGAGGACCATGGAGGTGATAGGAGAGCAACACGTGGTGCACAAGGAAGGCCCTGGAGCCACGGGTGAATGGCAGCGTACTACTGCCAGCACTAGTAGTACGGCCTGATTACGTCAGAGTGGGCGAGCGAGGCGGCTGGTAGGCTGTCTAATCAGTGGTCGCTAGTGGAGGACCATGGAGGTGATAGGAGAGCAACACGTGGTGCACAAGGAAGGCCCTGGAGCCACGGTTGAATGGCAGCGTACTACTGCCAGCACTAGTAGTACGGCCTGATTACGTCAGAGTGGGCGAGCGAGGCGGCTGGTAGGCTGTCTAATCAGTGGTCGCTAGTGGAGGACCATGGAGGTGATAGGAGAGCAACACGTGGTGCACAAGGAAGGCCCTGGAGCCACGGGTGAATGGCAGCGTACTACTGCCAGCACTAGTAGTACGGCCTGATTACGTCAGAGTGGGCGAGCGAGGCGGCTGGTAGGCTGACGGCTGTCTAATCAGTGGTCGCTAGTAGAGGACCATGGAGGTGATAGGAGAGCAACACGTGGTGCACAAGGAAGGCCCTGGAGCCACGGGTGAATGGCAGCGTACTACTGCCAGCACTAGTAGTACGGCCTGATTACGTCGAGTGGGCGAGCGAGGCGGCTGGTAGGCTGTCTAATCAGTGGTCGCTAGTGGAGGACCATGGAGGTGATAGGAGAGCAACACGTGGTGCACAAGGAAGGCCCTGGAGCCACGGGTGAATGGCAGCGTACTACTGCCAGCACTAGTAGTACGGCCTGATTACGTCAGAGTGGGCGAGCGAGGCGGCTGATGAATGAAACCGTTGCTCGAGTCGTGTGCACACAGAGGGGGGGGGGGGGGGGAACGGAAGAGGGGGAGGGGAGGGGAGTGGAATGTGGATGTATCCGCTGTGGCCGGCCTCGGAAATCAAGGTCAGACCGTCTCAAGACGCATATGTATTTGTGTGTATTGTGTGTGTGTGTATATATATATATATATATATATATATATATATATATGTATATATATATATATATATATATATATATATATTTATATATATATATGTATATATATATATATATATATATAAATATATATATATATATATTTATATATATATGTATATATATATATATATAAATATATATATATATTTATATATATATATATATATATATATATATATATATATATATATATATATATATATACATATATATATATATATATATTCATATATATATAATATATATATATATATATATATATATATATATATATATATATATATATATATATATATATATATATATGAATATTATAAACTACAATATATTGAAGACATTATACATGATCGTCATATTATATATACACACACTCACACACACACATATCGATGGTTAAAAGCAAAACCTCCTATCTCCATTTTTTTCCCGAAAACGCTTCTTTCTGTTAATAAATTCTGTAAATATTTCACACGTCCATTCAGAAACCTCCTGAATCCCCGAAAATAAGAAATGCCTCTAATGGAGGAATACAGCGCTACCTCGTATCAAACTTTGTTACTTTTTAGTGCAAAAACCCAATATTACTGCTTCATGAACATTCTAGATTTTGGAGATAGGAGGTTTTGCTTCTCGACCGTCGATATATATATATATATATATATATATATATATATATATATATATATATATATATATATATATATATATATATATATATATACATATATATATATTCATATATATATATATATATATATATATATATATATATATATATACATATATATATATTCATATATATATATATATATATATATATATATATATATATATATATATATATATATATATATATATATATAATATATATATATATATATATATATATATATATATATATATATATATATATGAATATATATATATGTATATATATATATATATAAATATATATATATATATATATATATGTATATATATATACATATATGAATATATCTATCTATCTATCTATCTATCTATCTATCTATCTATCTATCTATCTATCTATCTATCTATCTATCTATCTATCTATCTATCTATCTATCTATCTATCTATATGGGTCATTCTTGAAAAATCCGCCCAAACCACGTCCCGGCTGTTTGGTATTTTTTCTCTCGTCCATTTATTTTCATTTTCACTATTCTTTTAGCAAAGATTGTGAATTAAGCTAATCTGAGTTGATGTAAGCAATACAAACTACTATCAAATCAAAACTGACTTTTTAAGACCCTAAGAAATGATCAATTTTGTCAGAAAAACGATGTCCCGGAATGACGTATTCAATATGAATTTACTACACTTAGTTTATTTTTCCAATTTATATATCTTAGCAATATATTTTCGTAGTTGTGAGGTCAAGTGTCACCAGTTATTTTTAAAGAGATAAGAGTTGTTTCCACCATTTTACACATATTTTTATCTCTGTCCATATTGTTGCTCACCTGTGTTACCTCACTCTTGTTACTTATATTGCAACTCTCAAAATCCTCACTAGAGTGCATAACTCATACCATTCTTTAAAGCAGCTAATTCACTACGGCTGTACACAATGGCTGACCTCTAATGAAGAAAGTGTGTTCACTGAGCAATTTTCATCAAAATATTTGGTGAGTATTTCTATTCATTCTCACATTTGTTACCGCTGTATATAATTACTGATTGATTATTTTTTCAATACATCTGTGCATCAATATAATAATGGTTGTTGACACCCAGAAAAGTATATTCACTATACCATGACATGCATATTTCTAGGGATTCCCTATTTTAACAGTTTTTTTTCTCACATGTGTTACTCTCACTTATGTTACTTATTCGGTAACATAGGTGATATTTTAAAGTAACAAAAGTGAGAAGTGATTTGAAAAATTATTTTTAATTGATATCAAATAGAGCTACTGCTTACGGCTGTATTCTAATCCATGTTTATGATTTTTCCACAGGTTTTGATTTTTCCTAAATGGTTTTAGATGAATAATCTCTCAAATAAAAAATAAAACAGGCTCGATACAGGGCTAAACGGCGTCTCAATGTTCAACGCGAACAAGATAGTTTTGAGAAGGCAAAAGTTGGGTATCATAAGCCCAAAAATGTGTGTGTGCCACTTTTCAAGCACACTCGCATCTGTATTGAACACAGAAAAAAAGAAACTGGTGATTAAGCAGCGTAAACCAAAAAGTCTCGCAACAAAGAATCGATCTGTAGAGGAAGACAGCAGTGATGGGGAGACGTTCGATGAATACTTGGTGAAAATGAAGAAGAGGTGGATGATGGTCTTGATATTGAAGATGATTTAAATGCACCTGAACAGTATACATCGCCTTCTGCAGAGCTGATAACCACAGGCAGATTTGTTTTGGCCAAGTTCAAATCTGACAAACAGAAAGCTCAAGTGTTCAAGTTTGTTTGTAATATCCAACAAAAAATTGGCAATGAATATCAAGTAATGGACACAAAGTCAGTTGATGAAAATCATCATTTGTTCAAAGCTATAGAGCATGATATATCAACTGTAGGCCTACCCATCTCAGACATTATTGCTATTCTGCCGTATCCAGATATGAAAGGCGCCAATGAGCGCATAAAATATGAATTTAGTTTCAAGGTAGATGTCAACGAGGCTCAGGGATATACTACTCCCTTCAATACATCCTTGAAGCCTGAGTGCATCGTGGGGCGATCTTTTCTCTGTTGCATTTACCACGTAGGCCCTACCTAATTGAAATTTCATTTTGAAAGATTATTCATAAGACTTGTACTTCCAAAAGACTGATTGGGATCTCAAGTGATACCTAATTACCTTCAATCATGAAGGTTTGCAGCAAATAGCGATGTTTTCCCTGTAAGGTAGACCCATGTTCGAAGCAATTATGCAATTGATACAGTTCCTACATATTACCCAGTATGCATCATTCATTAGTGTACCATTTAAACATTGTATTAAACCTATTCAAATAGATTTCACTTGAGTTTTTATTTGTGTTTTCGCGTTTGTTACCCATGGCTCACTTTCGTTACCCAAACTCACTTTTGTTACTTCTCACATTTTTTTCTCATAAAAATCCAAAGAAATTAGCTACAGTTCATACATATATCTTGAAAAAAAGGCACGTTTATCAGTAATAAGGTTCCACTATTCATTACATTATCTAAAAAAGTTTCTTTCTTCAAATGAAAAAAAATATGTGGTTTTTGTAGAGTTTGGTAACAAACGTGAGTTTGACAGAAAAAAAAATACCTCTTGCATTGCCTTCTTCATAAACTTGAGCTTCAAGTTTATTAGTGGTGTTAGGAACGCTTGTTTGCTCGAAACAGAACCAGATTATCTGTTATTTTCAAGCTGCAATTCAAATTTTGCATTTAGTAACACAAGTGAGTTTTTTACACGCATTGTTCCAGAATACTTCCCCAAAATGATGGTAAATTTGAGAAATCCGATGAACCCTTTCAGGATGACAATCATTACATGTTTCTTTTGACCCTCAACATATGGTATCATCTTAAATATAATTTTTTTTTTCAAGTTTTGAAAAATGTAAATGGGCAGATTTTTCAAGAATGGCCCATATATATATATATATATATATATATATATATATATATATATATGTATATATATATATATATATATATATATATATATATATATATATATATATATATACATATATATATATATATATATATATATATATGTATGTGTGTGTGTGTGTGTGTGTGTGTGTATGAGGCGACTTGAGGTGGGACTGATGGGCAGTCAGTTGGTATGCTGGCCATGCAGGCAGGCACCGTGCAGTAAGCAGCCAGTGCCATGCCTTATATGGCGGCCCATGGAGCCAAGCCTTGGGATAGGTTACGTCCAGACAGTAAGCAAGCAGCGGGGCTGGATGGGGGTACGAACGGACACGTGATGGCTGGATGGGGGTACGAAGCAACACGTGATGGCTGGATGGGGGTACGAAGCGACACGTGATGGCTGGATGGGGGTACGAAGCAACACGTGATGGCTGGGCGAAGGTGAGCATACATCTATAAATCAAGTATAATTAACTTCAACACACCGTGACTCCTATCAAGTATACTCCATTCGGTAAATACAGCGAATCTGGAAAGCCTCGAATTTGCTATTATTCCTATATATTTGTTGAATAAAAAAACTTGTATTTAATTAGTCTCTTCCAAAGGGCTGGATCGGATTGCAATAGTGTGTATCATTATTGCGTTCACATTCAGACACTTGTATTGTTGAAAGTACGACACGAGATGTGCCGAAGCGTGCGACCTGTGCAGTGCTCACAGAGCTCCACGAGCGAAATACTGCAGTGTTTCTGTTTTATATGCGCCTCAAGCCGTTTTGGCTTATAACCCTCTCCAACACTGGTTGGAATTCAATTAAAAATCAACCATTTTCATCCTCATTTCTCCTGAATTCCCTCTAGTGTTGTGAAATCCCAATATGGTCCAGCTACTTCTCCAGAGCTAGGCTGATATCGCCTCGGCTCATCAATGTGTCTCACCAATCAGGGGCAAGTGTCGTCTACTGTCCGGCGAGAAGGTGGGTCAATCATCTCTACACACTTCATTGGATTCTACTCAATATACATTCTACCCAACTAATCTAAAATGAGACTTTGGGGTTGAATGCTTGTTTATAATATCCACACAAGACGTATGTACATGGATATGTTCTCAGACGTCGCACCGCAACCCTAACCCAGTCACACACTTGTCCTCGAAATACAGGAGAGAAGAGTTCCTCAAGTTATGATTGACATGTTTACCTATCCAGCAGTTGGGCTGATCCATCAGATAGCAACCCTAACCCAGTCACACACTTGTCCTCGAAATACAGGAGAGAAGAGTTCCTCAAGTTATGATTGACATGTTTACCTATCCAGCAGTTGGGCTGATCCATCAGATAGCAACCCTAACCCAGTCACACACTTGTCCTCGAAATACAGGAGAGAAGAGTTCCTCAAGTTATGATTGACATGTTTACCTATCCAGCAGTTGGGCTGATCCATCAGATAGCAACCCTAACCCAGTCACACACTTGTCCTCGAAATACAGGAGAGAAGAGTTCCTCAAGTTATGATTGACATGTTTACCTATCCAGCAGTTGGGCTGATCCATCAGATAGCAACCCTAACCCAGTCACACACTTGTCCTCGAAATACAGGAGAGAAGAGTTCCTCAAGTTATGATTGACATGTTTACCTATCCAGCAGTTGGGCTGATCCATCAGATAGCAACCCTAACCCAGTCACACACTTGTCCTCGAAATACAGGAGAGAAGAGTTCCTCAAGTTATGATTGACATGTTTACCTATCCAGCAGTTGGGCTGATCCATCAGATAGCAACCCTAACCCAGTCACACACTTGTCCTCGAAATACAGGAGAGAAGAGTTCCTCAAGTTATGATTGACATGTTTACCTATCCAGCAGTTAGGCTGATCCATCAGATAGCAACCCTAACCCAGTCACACACTTGTCCTCGAAATACAGGAGAGAAGAGTTCCTCAAGTTATGATTGACATGTTTACCTATTCAGCAGTTGGGCTGATCCATCAGATAGCAACCCTAACCCAGTCACACACTTGTCCTCGAAATACAGGAGAGAAGAGTTCCTCAAGTTATGATTGACATGTTTACCTATCCAGCAGTTAGGCTGATCCATCAGATAGCAACACTTGCTACTGATTGGTGAGGCAGCACGACACTGCAGGACGAGAGCATCTGAACAACTGTTTCCGCTATCGTGGTGGGTTGACCCCCCCCCCCTCCGGTATAAACCACTGTACTTCCAACGCACGCCGGTCCACGATCACTATCTGGGCTGGATGGGCCCGATACGGGATTCGAACCCACGCCCAGTTGTCTTCAGCTTCCGCAACAATCACACGGCTAAGCGGCAGACGGATTATTTTCTTTTATATTCGCTTGAACGACGCTACGACTACGATCTATTGGCGTCGGTGGATGATATATGAGACGGTGAGATGAAAGGGTATTTCATCAGGTGTTTTGGATGGTGGGAAGGAGTCGGTCGTGCTTGTTGTCAAGGAACCATCCCAGTATTGACCTGGAGGACAGAGGGAAACAACGAAAACCCCTGTCAGGATGGTCGACCATGGCGGGAATCGAATGACGGGGTTCAGTGTGTTAACCACTCGGCCACACGGGAAGTATTTCACCAGCTACCAGCCATGCGATACAATGCTGAACATCTATCCAATTTACAACAACACTTAAACAACGTAACGAACTAAGCTAACATGCCAGATTTGTTTTGCGCTCACTTCATGTGATCCGGGAGGTGAGGGGCATATCGGATCTGGTTCGATCCACGCCACCGTCTGTAGCCTAGGCTAATGCAGAGCTGGTTCCCACAATATACGCCACGACTGCTTCCTGCCCAAACCTTCGTCACATCATCTCATTGAAGATTCATCCGACGCTTAATTGCAGTGCGTCGTTAAAACCAATATAGGGAGCGATGGTATAATTAGGCATGGGGTAACACGGACAAAGTAGACAAACTGCTCATTTACTACTATTGAAGTACTGGCCCCACCTACAGGTGATAGCCGACAAGTCAACACATTCAGTGAGGATCTATCAATGCATGTTCACAAACTTGGAACAGTCAGTCATTATTTCATGTAGGCCCTACTCATTAGACGAGCTTTAGCGAGGATTCAATTTGACATACTGAAAAAAATTGGTGTTCGTTTTTATGTTTTTTTTTTTTTTTTTTTTTTTTTTTATGTTTTTTTGTCGGTTCTTCACAGGTCAAACGGCTACAGCTATCAACTTCAAACTTTTTTTCGTCATGGTTCCTCATCTAACTTAGATCTGTATAGTTTTGAGGCATTATCGGGTGGTAACTTTTTTTTTTATGAATTTTAGAAATTTCAAAAATCCACATTAGAATAACCCGGAGGAAAATACTTGAAAAATCAAAATTTTTCAAGACCTCTCAAATTTTCGCCGAATATAAAGGAAACTATTAAGCACATTTTGAGAGATTTTTTGCATCAATCGGATGAGAAATAACGAAGAAAACGCATTTATAATGCATTTTCCCATCAATTTAGGCTATTACGGGAACCAATTAAATCTATAGCAACAAGTGTCAGCAATTAATTCAAAACGATTGAAATGAATGAAGAGGAAGGCCGTGACATAACTGATTCTCGTAAGGTTTTTGAACGTTTGGTTTGATCCAAGGTCTGTAGATGTAGATTGGGTTGACAAATTATTTTTCATTCTAGATTTCTATACCCCTAAGCTCGTCTAACAACGCGCATCCCGCGTTTTCCTAGTTTACTACAATTGAAGTACTGGCCCCACCTACAGGTGATAGCCGACAAGTCAACACATTCAGTGAGGATATATCAATGCATGTTCACAAACTTGGAACAGTCAGTCATTATTTCATGTAGGCCCTACTCATTAGACGAGCTTTAGCGAGGATTCAATAAGACATACTGAAAAAAATTGGTGTTCGTTTTTATGTTTTTATGTTTTATGTTTTTTTGTCGGTTCTCCACAGGTCAAACGGCTACAGCTATCAACTTCAAACTTTTTTTCATTATGGTTCCTCATCTAGCTTAGATCCGTATAGTTTTGTGGCATTATCGGGTGATAACTTTTATTTTTATGAATTTTAGAAATTTCAAAAATACCCATTAAAATAACACGGCGGAAAAATATTGAAAAAAAATATTTTTTAAAAAAATTGAAATTTTGTGTGAAGTTGAATAGCATCTTGATTCACATTTCTGAAAATTCTCATCTTGATCGGGTCAGCCATTTTGAAGAAAAAACATGAAATGTGCTAAATTGGTACCACTCGAAGCCGTTTTCACCCATTTATAACTAAAATGTTACCCAATTGGCGAATTTAGGCAAAAGTTTGGCAATGAAGTCGACATACTATTACTATCCACTCGTCTAACAACGCGTATATAGCGTTTTCCTAGTTTAGGGTCTTGGCACTGTTATACCGGCAGGTAGGTCTACATTCAATGTGGATGGATCAGCAAATTGTTTCAGAATCTCTGAGAGTGAATTCCTCCAGGGTCTTTCTGTGACGACTTACAGGACATAAAGAAAGGAGTTTTGATAAATTGTCAAGCTTTTGAAAACTGTCATCGAAAAAAGAGTTTCCTAAAAATGCTCATCACTTATAAAAATGGCCCTCTGAGATGTCTCGTTGGAAGCGGCGAGCGTGCGAGGACGCCGCCAGTCTCGCGAGCACATGGGCCCAGGGTCACGAGGCCCGGGCCCAGGGTCACGAGGCCCGGGCCCCAGACCCTTGATTAGCAAATAGTGGAGTATATTTTAAAAAATCGTATATTTTCATATACAATATATATTGACGTTTGGCGGTTTTGAGATGCCGACAATATATAATACATGGAGAGTATTATTAAGAACAATGGCCGGTATTGCTACAGTGTTTGTCTTGCCTTTCAGCAAATGTCGATATTATTAGACGAGCTTTAGCGACGATTCAAGTTGACATACTGAAAAAAATTGGTGTTCGTTTTTATGTTTTTTTTTTCATATTATATTGTCGGTTCTCCACGGGTCAAACGGCTACTAAGCTAACTAAGCTAGCCCAACAGAAAAGGCGATCCATGTAGAAATGAGAATTCCCACTTTTGACAAATAACTAGATTTTGAGTCAGCTAATGCATGACCATTGAAAGGAATTGATATTAAAATGATTTTTAAAAAATCGAAATATTATTCCTGTTTTTCCTGCGTGTCGGCAAAATAACGAAAGACGCTCTCAAAATACGTGAATGCCACAAAAGTGATTGTCAGGTTTTGAAACTTGCCAAAGTTATTGTTAACACTATTGAGCATGTCATCAGATGATTATAATTTCCATGAGTCTTGCCGTTCTATCGATACAGATTTAATTATAATCGCATACAATTTTGTAAAACATTTCAGGCAACTAAATCTTTGATGATAATCAAACGGTAAGACTTATGAGAATTATAATCATCCGATGACGTGTCCAATAGTGTGAACAATAACTTCGGCAAGTTTCAAAACTCTACAATTACTTTTGTGGCATTCACGTATTTAGCTAGCGTTTTTGGTTATTTTGCTGACACGCGGGTAAAAACGGGAAAAAATTTCGATCTTTTTTCATTATTTCAATATCAATTCCCTTCAATGGTCATGCATTAGTTGACTCTAAATCTAGTTATTTGTCAGAAGTAAAAATCCTCATTTTTAGATGGATTAATAAACTTATCTGATGTCTTTCTTACTAAAAAAAATGGTTCGACCGATTTAAGCCCATTCCTATTGGCTTACAGTTAGTTCCCAGTTGACTGTGCAGAGGGTATACTAACCACACACATCACTGCAGCGGGCGCGCGAGAGACAGTATCAGTGTGTGAGGGGGGGGGGAGGGGGGGCACTTCCTGTAGCAGCTGACACGACCCAGCCCAACACCCTGGGAGACAGCTGGAGTAAGCTGGGGAGAATTTCCTGGAATCAAGGTGTGTACAATGACCCACGTGGCCATGCTGTTTACTACCGACACACCTGCCTCCCTCTGTCTGCCTCGCGCTTTCTGCTCACTATCTCTCCTCACCTCTCGCCCTCCTAATGTCTGCCTGTCTCTCCTCACCTCTCTTTCTGTCCCTCCTAGTCTCTCCTATCGCCCTCCTACTGTCTGCCTCTCTCTCCTCACCTCTCTTTCTGTCCCTCCTAGTATCTCCTATCGCCCTCTGCCTCTCTCCTCACCTCTCTTTCTGTCCCTCCTAGTCTCTCCTATCGCCCTCCTAATGTCTGCCTCTTTCTCCTCACCTCTCTTTCTGTCCCTCCTAGTCTCTCCTATCGCCCTCCTACTGTCTGCCTGTCTCTCCTCACCTCTCTTTCTGTCCCTCCTAGTCTCTCCTATCGCCCTCCTACTGTCTGCCTGTCTCTCCTCACCTCTCTTTCTGTCCCTCCTAGTCTCTCCTATCGCCCTCTGCCTCTCTCTCCTCACCTCTCTTTCTGTCCCTCCTAGTATCTCCTATCGCCCTCTGCCTCTCTCCTCACCTCTCTTTCTGTCCCTCCTAGTCTCTCCTATCGCCCTCCTAATGTCTGCCTCTTTCTCCTCACCTCTCTTTCTGTCCCTCCTAGTCTCTCCTATCGCCCTCCTACTGTCTGCCTCTCTCTCCTCACCTCTCTTTCTGTCCCTCCTAGTCTCTCCTATCGCCCTCTGCCTCTCTCCTCACCTCTCTTTCTGTCCCTCCTAGTCTCTCCTATCGCCCTCCTAATGTCTGCCTCTCTCTCCTCACCTCTCTTTCTGTCCCTCCTAGTCTCTCCTATCGCCCTCCTACTGTCTGCCTCTCTCTCCTCACCTCTCTTTCTGTCCCTCCTAGTCTCTCCTATCGCCCTCTGCCTCTCTCTCCTCACCTCTCTTTCTGTCCCTCCTAGTCTCTCCTATCGCCCTCCTAATGTCTGCCTCTTTCTCCTCACCTCTCTTTCTGTCCCTCCTAGTCTCTCCTATCGCCCTCTGCCTCTCTCGTCACCTCTCTTTCTGTCCCTCCTAGTCTCTCCTCTTGCCCTCCTAATGTCTGCCTCTCTCTCCTCACCTCTCTTTCTGTCCCTCCTAGTCTCTCCTATCGCCCTCTTACTGTTTGTCTGTCTATCTGCCTCTCTCCTCACCTCTCCTCTATATCGCACTTTCTGTCCCTCCTAGTCTCTCCTCTTGCCCTCCTAATGTCTGTCTGTCTACCTGCCTGCCTGCCTCTCTTTCTTTCTTTCTTTCTCTCTCTTTCTGTCTGTCCCTCCTAGTCTCTCCTCTTGCCCTCTTACTGCCTGCCTCTCTCTCTCTCTCTCTCTCTCTCTCTCTCTCTCTCTCTCTCTCTCTCTCTCTCTCTCTCTCTCTCTCTCTCTCTCTCTCTTTCTGTCTGTCCCTCAGTCTCTCCTTCTCTCGCCCTCTTACTATCAGTCTGGCTGCCTCTGTTTGGTACACCATGATCCATATTGTCACACGCACAGCAATGAGGAACCACTGTCCACGTCTCGCCTCCCAAGCTCAAAGACTTGTTCCGAACAATTATATTGAAACGCAAACAAATATCGCCTGAATGCCTAGCTAGCACTTGGGTGCTATATATTGTGATTGAGCCACCCTTGACGTAATTCACAATCAAGTATGCAATTGTCCTCATTGCATTTGTTCTTCATTGGTGTTTCTGTACTTTGCATCTTCTGAGATAGTCCCAATCAGTTTATTCAGGGTCATCATAGTCTATTGTATAAATCATATTTCTCTCGTTTTCATTCAGAGTTGCCACTCAATTGACCGTTGTAGATCGTCCGCCCTCGTGACGTCACAAAATATGAAAACCAATCAAGTGGACAGTGAAGCAGGGGAAATAGGGAAATAACCAATCAGGGTATCTAAAATATCCCCTGCTTCGTATAAGTCACGCCCATCTACATTGATCAATTGACCGATGTAGATCGTCCGCCCTCGTGACGTCACAAAATATGAAAACCAATCAAGTGGACAGTGAAGCAGGGGAAATAGGGAAATAACCAATCAGGGTATCTAAAATATCCCCTGCTTCGTATAAGTCACGCCCATCTACATTGATCAATTGACCGATGTAGATCGTCCGCCCTCGTGACGTCACAAAATATGAAAACCAATCAAGTGGACAGTGGAGCAGGGGAAATAGGGAAATAACCAATCAGGGTATCTAAAATATCCTCTGCTTCGTATAAGTCACGCCCATCTACAATGGTCAATTGACCGATGTAGATCGTCCGGCCTCGTGACGTCACAAGATATAAAAACCAATCAAGTGGACAGTGAAGCAGGGGAAATAGGGAAATAACCAATCAAGGTATCTAAAATTTACCCTGCTTTGTATGAGTCACGCCCATCTACAATGGTCAATTGACCGATGTAGATCGTCCGCCCTCGTGACGTCACACAATATAAAAACCAATCAAGTGGTCAGTGAGGCAGAGGAAATAGGGAAATAACCAATCAAGGTATCTGAAATATCCCCTGCTTCGTATAAGTCACGCCCATCTACAATGGTCAATTGACCGATGTAGATCGTCCGCCCTCGTGATGTCACAAAATATAAAAACCAATCAAGTGGTCAGTGAAGCAGAGGAAATAGGGAAATAACCAATCAAGGTATCTAAAATTTTCCCTGCTTCGTATAAGTCACGCCCATCTACATTGATCAAATCATCAAATTATATTCAAATTTTCTTAAATCGCCTTCTTACGTAAGTCATGGAAAACAAACATGCAGTTCTTTTTTCTCCCACAGTCAAGTCTCCCTTGAAGACTGCGAAGAGTGGATAATATCGCTGTCGACGCGCCTTCAGGGGGGGACAACTCTTGAAGGCTGTGAAGAGTGGATAATATCGCTGTCGACGCGCCTTCAAGGGGGGACAACTCTTGAAGACTGCGAAGAGTGGATAATATCGCTGTCGACGCGCCTTCAAGGGGGGACAACTCTTGAAGACTGCGAAGAATGGATAATATCGCTGTCGACGCGCCTTCAAGGGGGGACAACTCTTGAAGACTGCGAAGAATGGATAATATCGCTGTCGACGCGCCTTCAAGGGGGGACAACTCTTGAAGACTGCGAAGAATGGATAATATCGCTGTCGACGCGCCTTCAAGGGGGGACAACTCTTGAAGACTGCGAAGAATGGATAATATCGCTGTCGACGCGCCTTCAAGGGGGGACAACTCTTGAAGACTGCGAAGAATGGATAATATCGCTGTCGACGCGCCTTCAAGGGGGGACAACTCTTGAAGACTGCGAAGAATGGATAATATCGCTGTCGACGCGCCTTCAAGGGGGGACAACTCTTGAAGACTGCGAAGAATGGATAATATCGCTGTCGACGCGCCTTCAAGGGGGGACAACTCTTGAAGACTGCGAAGAATGGATAATATCGCTGTCGACGCGCCTTCAAGGGGGGACAACTCTTGAAGACTGCGAAGAGTGGATAATATCGCTGTCGACGCGCCTTCAAGGGGGGACAACTCTTGAAGACTGCGAAGAATGGATAATATCGCTGTCGACGCGCCTTCAAGGGGGGACAACTCTTGAAGACTGCGAAGAATGGATATCGCTGTAGACGCGCCTTCAAGGGGGGACAACTCTTGAAGACTGCGAAGAATGGATAATATCGCTGTCGACGCGCCTTCAAGGGGGGACAACTCTTGAAGACTGTAAAGAATGGATAATATCGCTGTCGACGCGCCTTCAAGGGGGGACAACTCTTGAAGACTGCGAAGAATGGATAATATCGCTGTCGACGCGCCTTCAAGGGGGGACAACTCTTGAAGACTGCGAAGAATGGATAATATCGCTGTCGCCGCGCCTTCAAGGGGGGACAACTCTTGAAGACTGCGAAGAATGGATAATATCGCTGTCGACGCGCCTTCAAGGGGGGACAACTCTTGAAGACTGCGAAGAATGGATAATATCGCTGTCGACGCGCCTTCAAGGGGGGACAACTCTTGAAGACTGCGAAGAATGGATAATATCGCTGTCGACGCGCCTTCAAGGGGGGACAACTCTTGAAGACTGCGAAGAATGGATAATATCGCTGTCGACGCGCCTTCAAGGGGGGACAACTCTTGAAGACTGCGAAGAATGGATAATATCGCTGTCGACGCGCCTTCAAGGGGGGACAACTCTTGAAGACTGCGAAGAATGGATAATATCGCTGTCGCCGCGCCTTCAAGGGGGGACAACTCTTGAAGACTGCGAAGAATGGATAATATCGCTGTCGACGCGCCTTCAAGGGGGGACAACTCTTGAAGACTGCGAAGAATGGATAATATCGCTGTCGACGCGCCTTCAAGGGGGGACAACTCTTGAAGACTGCGAAGAATGGATAATATCGCTGTCGACGCGCCTTCAAGGGGGGACAACTCTTGAAGACTGCGAAGAATGGATAATATCGCTGTCGACGCGCCTTCAAGGGGGGACAACTCTTGAAGACTGCGAAGAATGGATAATATCGCTGTCGACGCGCCTTCAAGGGGGGACAACTCTTGAAGACTGCGAAGAATGGATAATATCGCTGAAGATGCGCCTTCAAGGGGGGACAACTCTTGAAGACTGCGAAGAATGGATAATATCGCTGTCGACGCGCCTTCAAGGGGGGACAACTCTTGAAGACTGCGAAGAATGGATAATATCGCTGTCGACGCGCCTTCAAGGGGGGACAACTCTTGAAGACTGCGAAGAATGGATAATATCGCTGTCGACGCGCCTTCAAGGGGGGACAACTCTTGAAGACTGCGAAGAATGGATAATATCGCTGAAGATGCGCCTTCAAGGGGGGACAACTCTTGAAGACTGCGAAGAATGGATAATATCGCTGTCGACGCGCCTTCAAGGGGGGACAACTCTTGAAGACTGCGAAGAATGGATAATATCGCTGAAGATGCGCCTTCAAGGGGGGACAACTCTTGAAGACTGCGAAGAGTGGATAATATCGCTGTCGACGCGCCTTCAAGGGGGGACAACTCTTGAAGACTGCGAAGAGTGGATAATATCGCTGTCGACGCGCCTTCAAGGGGGGACAACTCTTGAAGACTGTGAAGAATGGATAATATCGCTGTCGACGCGCCTTCAAGGGGGGACAACTCTTGAAGACTGCGAAGAGTGGATAATATCGCTGTCGACGCGCCTTCAAGGGGGGACAACTCTTGAAGACTGCGAAGAATGGATAATATCGCTGTCGACGCGCCTTCAAGGGGGGACAACTCTTGAAGACTGCGAAGAGTGGATAATATCGCTGTCGACGCGCCTTCAAGGGGGGACAACTCTTGAAGACTGCGAAGAGTGGATAATATCGCTGTCGACGCGCCTTCAAGGGGGGACAACTCTTGAAGACTGTGAAGAATGGATAATATCGCTGTCGACGCGCCTTCAAGGGGGGACAACTCTTGAAGACTGCGAAGAATGGATAATATCGCTGTCGACGCGCCTTCAAGGGGGGACAACTCTTGAAGACTGCGAAGAATGGATAATATCGCTGTCGACGCGCCTTCAAGGGGGGGACAACTCTTGAAGACTGCGAAGAATGGATAATATCGCTGTCGACGCGCCTTCAAGGGGGGACAACTCTTGAAGACTGCGAAGAATGGATAATATCGCTGTCGACGCGCCTTCAAGGGGGGGACAACTCTTGAAGACTGCGAAGAATGGATAATATCGCTGTCGACGCGCCTTCAAGGGGGGACAACTCTTGAAGACTGTAAAGAATGGATAATATCGCTGTCGACGCGCCTTCAAGGGGGGACAACTCTTGAAGACTGTGAAGAATGGATAATATCGCTGTCGACGCGCCTTCAAGGGGGGGACAACTCTTGAAGACTGCGAAGAGTGGATAATATCGCTGTCGACGCGCCTTCAAGGGGGGACAACTCTTGAAGACTGCGAAGAATGGATAATATCGCTGTCGACGCGCCTTCAAGGGGGGACAACTCTTGAAGACTGCGAAGAGTGGATAATATCGCTGTCGACGCGCCTTCAAGGGGGGACAACTCTTGAAGACTGCGAAGAGTGGATAATATCGCTGTCGACGCGCCTTCAAGGGGGGACAACTCTTGAAGACTGCGAAGAGTGGATAATATCGCTGTCGACGCGCCTTCAAGGGGGGACAACTCTTGAAGACTGTGAAGAATGGATAATATCGCTGTCGACGCGCCTTCAAGGGGGGACAACTCTTGAAGACTGCGAAGAATGGATAATATCGCTGTCGACGCGCCTTCAAGGGGGGACAACTCTTGAAGACTGTGAAGAATGGATAATATCGCTGTCGACGCGCCTTCAAGGGGGGACAACTCTTGAAGACTGCGAAGAGTGGATAATATCGCTGTCGACGCGCCTTCAAGGGGGGACAACTCTTGAAGACTGCGAAGAATGGATAATATCGCTGTCGACGCGCCTTCAAGGGGGGACAACTCTTGAAGACTGCGAAGAGTGGATAATATCGCTTTCGACGCGCCTTCAAGGGGGGACAACTCTTGAAGACTGCGAAGGGTGGATAATATCGCTGTCGACGCGCCTTCAAGGGGGGACAACTCTTGAAGACTGTGAAGAATGGATAATATCGCTGTCGACGCGCCTTCAAGGGGGGACAACTCTTGAAGACTGTGAAGAATGGATAATATCGCTGTCGACGCGCCTTCAAGGGGGGGACAACTCTTGAAGACTGCGAAGAATGGATAATATCGCTGTCGACGCGCCTTCAAGGGGGGGACAACTCTTGAAGACTGCGAAGAATGGATAATATCGCTGTCGACGCGCCTTCAAGGGGGGACAACTCTTGAAGACTGCGAAGAGTGGATAATATCGCTGTCGACGCGCCTTCAAGGGGGGACAACTCTTGGAGACTGCGAAGAATGGATAATATCGCTGTCGACGCGCCTTCAAGGGGGGACAACTCTTGAAGACTGCGAAGAGTGGATAATATCGCTGTCGCCGCGCCTTCAAGGGGGGACAACTCTTGAAGACTGCGAAGAATGGATAATATCGCTGTCGACGCGCCTTCAAGGGGGGACAACTCTTGAAGACTGTGGATTTTGCATGTAAAGAATGGATAATATCGCTGTCGCCGCGCCTTCAAGGGGGGACAACACTTGAAGACTGCGAAGAATGGATAATATCGCTGTCGACGCGCCTTCAAGGGGGGACAACTCTTGAAGACTGCGAAGAGTGGATAATATCGCTGTCGCCGCGCCTTCAAGGGGGGACAACTCTTGAAGACTGCGAAGAATGGATAATATCGCTGTCGACGCGCCTTCAAGGGGGGACAACTCTTGAAGACTGTGGATTTTGCATGTAAAGAATGGATAATATCGCTGTCGCCGCGCCTTCAAGGGGGGACAACACTTGAAGACTGCGAAGAATGGATAATATCGCTGTCGACGCGCCTTCAAGGGGGGACAACTCTTGAAGACTGTGGATTTTGCATGTAAAGAATGGATAATATCGCTGTCGACGCGCCTTCAAGGGGGGACAACTCTTGAAGACTGTGGATTTTGCATGTAAAGAATGGATAATATCGCTGTCGACGCGCCTTCAAGGGGGGACAACTCTTGAAGACTGCGAAGAATGGATAATATCGCTGTCGCCGCGCCTTCAAGGGGGGACAACTCTTGAAGACTGCGAAGAATGGATAATATCGCTGTCGACGCGCCTTCAAGGGGGGACAACTCTTGAAGACTGCGAAGAATGGATAATATCGCTGTCGACGCGCCTTCAAGGGGGGACAACTCTTGAAGACTGCGAAGAATGGATAATATCGCTGTCGACGCGCCTTCAAGGGGGGACAACTCTTGAAGACTGTGGATTTTGCATGTAAAGAATGGATAATATCGCTGTCGACGCGCCTTCAAGGGGGGACAACTCTTGAAGACTGCGAAGAATGGATAATATCGCTGTCGCCGCGCCTTCAAGGGGGGACAACTCTTGAAGACTGCGAAGAATGGATAATATCGCTGTCGACGCGCCTTCAAGGGGGGACAACTCTTGAAGACTGCGAAGAATGGATAATATCGCTGTCGACGCGCCTTCAAGGGGGGACAACTCTTGAAGACTGCGAAGAATGGATAATATCGCTGTCGACGCGCCTTCAAGGGGGGACAACTCTTGAAGACTGCGAAGAATGGATAATATCGCTGCAGATGCGCCTTCAAGGGGGGACAACTTCATCGAATCAGGACAATCAACTCCGATCGAGTTGATTGTTTCTTATTGTGGTCTCACATCACCAACAGAAAAATAAAAAAATATAAAGTTACATTTTATCTCTCTTCTTTTTTTTTAAATTATTACCTAAATATTTTCAATAGTCACGGAGAAACCTTCTTCTAGAAAACGGCTTTAAAAGGTGGTTTTAAAAATTCCGTACTTCTCTCGAAAGTGCATTCGACAAAGTTATGTATCGGTGTCACTTCGATATTATTTTTTGTAGTAATGACAAATTTATCCATTTCACACTTTTCTTATTTCAAAGTTCTTCTTTTTTTTCTTATTCAATTTTTTTCGCATGCATGCTATTTACAAGATATACTGCTGATAATACATTACTTTGTTTATAATCCGGTTCATGAAATATACAAAACAAAATATGCAAATCCATCCAGTAGAATAGATTTCATTTACTTCTCCATCCCAAATAACGTGGGGAAAAAAGATGGCAAGAAAACAGCCATCAAACATTCAACTGTATTACGTTCTGAAGCTAATTTGGTTCGACACTATATGATCAAAAGTTCAATATAAAATATACTTGTGGATTTATTCACATTATTTCTTCAGTAGCCCAAAAAGGAGATAGGCCCATTGAATAAGTTGATCATATAAAAAAAAAACGTAAATTCTGACAAATGAACATATATTCAGTGTTGTCCCCCCTTAAACTTCAACATTCATTCAATATCTAGAAGAAATCAACCTGCCCTTGTAACATCCAACCCCGGCTTCTCCTACGGATGGAAGGCGCAACCAAAAGGGCCCCGCCGAATGAGGACCCCTACGGGCGACCGGGCGCTACTGCTGACATTCCAGCGGCAGAAGAGGAGGAGGGGGGAGAGGGGGGGGGGGACATTCCTCAGCGGCTTCTCGCCTGATCCCAGCCCCAGGCACGGCCAGGTAGAGAGCCCCTTACACCGACAGCTCATCCAAAAACATCGGCCGACATGATGCATGGAGGGTTTGCCGGTCTTCACCTACCAACGACCACATCTTCAGCAATACCGATCGGGCGAGGTGTAGTGGTAATAAAAGGAACTACTAGGCAAACGCGTTATGTGTTGCCGCGTTGATGGATGAGCTGGAACATATCCGACTTATCTTTGGATTGGTTATTATGTATATATATATATATATATATATATATATATATATATATATATATATATATATATATATATATATATATATATATATATATATACATACACCTTGAGATCCAAACGATTATGTCACTGCCATCTTATTTTTCATTATTGATTTCTATGATGATAAAGAAGGCTTTGTTTCAATCGTTTACAGTTAAGAGGTGACACCTGTGGCTTGGATTTAATTGGTATCTTAATAGCTTCGAGTGATTCACAAAAATTACATTATATATTTTTTACATCAAAACGGCTGATCCGATTTGAGTGAAAGTTCGGAATAATTTGTATCATTATAATGTTAAAATTCCCTGAGAATTTGAAATGTCTCGGATGAAAATTATTTAACGAATATTTTCCTCTGGGTTATTCAAATGAGATTTTTGAAAACTTTAAAATGAGTTTTCTCAGAAATGATTCAACCGATTGCGCCTCAAAACTATACAGTATCGAAATAGATTAATGACACTTGTGTACATGCCAAGTTTCAACTGATTTTGAATCTTAGTTTGACATGTGGAGCGCAAAAAAAAAAAGCCACTTTTTCGGGTATGGCGAAATTGAGTCTTCGCTTCGCTCATCCAATAAACTTGTTTACAAATACACGCAAAATGACGTTTACTTTGGCTCAGTTGTCTAGAACAGTGTCTTAGGGAGTAAAACGGAGATAGTGAGGTTAAATTGTGGAGTAATGCATAATAACGCAAGTTATATTACTTCTAGACGATTTAAATATGTTATCGAAATCGTGTGAGTAACAAACGAGTATCCATGTTTTATTTGATAGCACCATCCTTCTCCAGAAGCCAGCCCAGCACGTGGGCACAGAACTCGCTTCAATTAGTACTAAATACACGGTACAACGTCACTTTTTCCTGGGAGAAACTGCAGTTTGAACCTTCTTGAACGAAACCCGAGCAAAATAAAGACAAAATTCAAGAACTTCCCTGTGCTCGAAGTAGTGTGGAAAATCGCGCCCGGACCTAGGGTGCCAAATGGTCTCAGGGCCATTGAAATAAAAAAATACATCAATATATTTCAAGCTACTAGGAAAACGCCATATATGCGTTGTTAGACGAGCGGATAGTAATAGTATGTCGACTTATCTGCCAAACTTTTGCCTAGATTCGCCAATTGGGTGACATTTAAGTTAGAAATGGGTAAAAACTGCTTCGAGTGGTACCAATTTAGCACATTTTATGTTTTTTCTTCAAAACGGCTGATCCGATCAAGCTGAAAGTTTTCAGAAATGTGTATCAGAATATAACTCAACTTCACGCGAAATTTCATTTTTTTTTTGAAGATAAAAATAATTTCTTTTTTCCGCTGTGTTATTCTAATGGGTATTCTTGAGAATTCTAAAATTCATAAAAAAAAGTTACCATCCGATAATGCCACAAAACTATACAAATCCAAGTTGGATGAGGAAGCATAATGAAAAAAAGTTTGAAGTTGATAGCTGTAGCCGTTTGACCTGTGGAGAACTGAAAAAAAAAAAAAAACGAACACCAATTTTTTTTAGTAGGCTACGTCAGATTGAATCCTTGCTAAAGCTCGTCTAATAACTCATTTGACGTGTATTGAATATTATATAACCGGCACATGTAGCCGAGTGGTTAACGCACTCGCTTCATGTGATCCGGGAGGTGAGGGGTATATCGGATCTGGTTCCATCCCAACCACCGTCTATCTTTACAGTTTTTTTGTGGTTTTCCTCTAGTCTAGGCTAATGCTGGGAGGGTTCATACAATTTAGGCCACGACCGCTTCCTTCCCACTATCCTTCCCGATACCTAAGAAACCCTCATCTCATCAATCATTCATTCGACGCCAATAGATCTCAGTCATCTATATAGTGCGTCGTTAAAACCCAATATATATATATATATATATATATATATATATATATATATATATATATATATATATATATATATATATATATATATATTATATATATATATATATATATATACATATATATATATATATATATATATATGTATGTATATATGTATGTGTGTATGTATGTATGTATGTATGTCAGTATATCATTACAGTGCGTCGTTAAAACCCAATATATATATATATATATATATATATATATATATATATAGGCCTACATACATACGTACGTACGTACGTATGTATGTATGTATGTAGGCCTATACATATATATATTGGGTTTTAACGACGCACTGTAATGATATACTGATATACATACATACATACATAAATACATACATTCATACAAAAATATATATATATATATATATATATATATATATATATATATATATATATATATATATATATATATATATATATATATATATATATATATATATATATATATATATATATATATATATATATATATATATATATATATATATATATATATATATATATATATATATATATATATATATATATATATATATATATATGAATATATATAAGGATGCATATTTGTATAATTTGCCATGTTTTATATGTCCTACCAATCGATGGATCAACACAATATGTCCCCCCTCCCCCCCTCCTTGCGAGACGCGTGGCAAGACCCAGTACCCGACCGGTACCGTGTGCTGGTCGACAACCAACTGTACCAAGAGTACAATTCTTCCAAGAAGCGTCGTTTCCTCGCGCAAACAATCCCACGTTCCACACCACAATCTGTAACGGTCAGCTCGAGGCGACCCGTGGTCGAGTGGCTAGCACGCTCAACCGTCCGTCACTAGGTGGGTTCCTTCCTCGAAGGGCATCACTGTACCCTGAGCAATGCATTTCATCGTATGATGACGATATCTTTTCCTTCATTTGAAAAGAAAAACTAAGGATGATCATTTCGACTTGTGAAATTATAACGGATGTAATAATTCTCCAGAGATCATGAGAGATGACGTAGACATTAGGATCAGGGAAAGAGAGAGAGAGATAAGGAGAGAGAGGAAGGAGATGGAGAGAGGGAAACAGAATCGAGTCATGGGCACGTCACCACGAGGGGTTAACAACTCCTGAAATCCCCCTGAAATCCCTTTGAGATCCCTGAAATCACTTCAAATTCCTGAAATCACTCGAAATCCCTGAAATCACTTGAAATCCCTGAAATCACTTGAAATCCCTGAAATCACACCCTGAAATCACCTGAAATGTTGAAATCAGGTGTACACCGAATCTGAGAGTTGTAAGGCCCACGCCTCGCGTCACAATAAGAAGGAAAAAGGGCCGGGTTAAATCAATCAATCATAGTTTCTGAAATTGAGACGATTTCAAGGAATGAATATCGTCATTATTCGTCACAAACTAGTTCCAGGATTGCGATGTCACTTAACTAGAAGTTAACTACGCTCCGTCTGACTGGCCGGTATGGTTGTTGGTCTCCAAGTATTTCCTTATTTGCCGATGGCGGGAAACACTGAGCGGTTCCCACCATCGGACCTGCCGCTACCCGAGTTCCTAGAACCACCGACCCCCCCCCTTGCACCGCACCGCGCTGCGGCGTGGCATCCGATGATCCGACGACTGTTGCGGCAAATGCTAATCCTACAATACCTGATCAGATGAGCGATATCCCACTCTTATGGAGCCAAGTCTGTTGTTTTTGCGCACAGGACTGATCAACATGAAGCTTTTCCTGTAGGCCTATACGTAGACTTGTTCAACTCAGAACTGTAGAGTTTTTGGGTCACTTTTGAGAGGTCGCATCTCAAAGTTTCTAAAAACGCCATGGATACGATCTGGCTGGGCGAAAATAAAATAAAAAAGAAGTCTACAAAAAATATCTCGAATAAAGTCTAAAAAAATATCTCGTATGTGAACAAATTAATATTAGGCCTACACATTATTGCAATTGTGGACCGTTGCTGTGAGACTCACGGCTTTCTAGATTCGATAGTAACCGAATCAAGTTCATCTTCTGGGAGTCAAGGTGTGTAGAGTGTGCTGCGTTTGCCCAGTGTCCTCACAGATACCCAACTAACCCCAACCACAGCTCCTGTGTGCTGTAACCAATTCCCCGCAATAGTAGCTCCTTTGGAATGATTACACGCCATCATCTATTCCTCAGCGCCCATGACGTCATCAACCCTCACAACCTTGGGCCAATAACGGCTCATTGGAGAGAAAACTAGAATCATCATTCTGTCCTCCAGAACCCAACACTCATGACGTAGGCATCGCCGATCGAGTCAATCAAGACTCGGGTCCTCGGGGACAAATGAGTCAATTATAATTTCTGAAATTGAGATGATTTCCGATTGAATCTCTGAAAATATGAAAATAAACATTGAATAAACAAAATAAATCGACTGCTTTTAATCGTCCAATATATAGAAATAATCTAGCAGCATCAAGTTGCCAAGATTCACTGCTTTCCAGATTCAATATTTGGCCAACAATGAAGTATTTTTCATATGCGTCAAGGTGTGTAGAATACCAGAGTCGATAAGTATCAAAGGAAGAACTACTTCAACGACTCTTCATTATATTTTATTCAGATATCTCGCTCATCTTACAACGCAAACGTAGTGATTCTGTAAAAGCTAGTTGTCGGACGGTAGAGCAGTCTGCGAGTGGCTAGCTGGACATTGGCACCGGCCTAGCGGTCGGTCGGTCGCATTCCTCGCATTCCTGACCCTCACCGTTCCCCTTCCATTCATCAGCCGGCCTCCAGCAGGTCGCACGGTTTTGCGTCCAACAGTCTTGGGCTCAAATTGGTTGGACCATTCAGGAGAGATACCGTCTCAAAGTTTCTAGTTTTGTCCGAGACAATTTCTTGAAAAAAAATTCTTAAAAAAGATAATTCTTTCCGAATTGTGAACATTTTGATGATTCACCTTATTAGAATTTCGAATCAGCCGTCATGTAAAAAACAATTTATTGAATGTTTTGGTATTCAACAAATCAAGAGAAATAATAGCATAACCATTGCTGAGATTCACGGCTTTCTATTCGATTGTTGACCAATGGAGTGAAGTGAAGGCTGCTTCGTCTTGTATTTCATGTTCAAGAACGATGTTAATCAATGGAATTTACGCATTGTAGGCCTATATACACACAGGCAGGCGAACTCCCTATCGACTGTGTTGATAAAAGATGAGCCCCAACAGTGATAGTCGTTTACGTAACTACCGTAGACGTAAATCAAGTTCATTCAATAATTCTAATCATGTATTCTCTCTCTGTTGCATAATAAATACAAATATTATGTAAGAATATGCGGACTATTTTGACGGCCCCTACTGAAGGTATCTCTTTATTTCTTGTTTCAATACTAAATCTGAAATCATGTTCTAGGCCTACTTGACAAAACATGAGATGAGACTCGGGAAGAATGTCAAACATGTGATATCTTTACTACAAGTTCAAATTGAATTAAGGCCTACTTGTCAAATAACAGTTAAATACAAAAAAGCTGATAAATCAGTAGTTCAAACGATCTTAGAGACGAAGTTACGCCTAAAGAGAACGAATCGAATTCGACTATAATAACCTGGGTACTCATCTGCGTTCGAAAAAGACACACACAACAATACAAGAAAATGCTCTCCATTGATAACACGTTGAAGGTGCGTACCTTTGACGAGTGTTCCACCGGAAACAGCTTCAAGATGCTGGCCGTCGGATCCGACCAGTTCACACACAAGTTCGAGCGACGCCATTATCCACGCTGTTGGTTACTATTCTCACGCCAATATTCCCTTCCATTGACACACACACGTGTTCCCTTCCGATGCCGCGAGTAACCTTGGCAATCTGAGCGCCATCTTAGCGAGACACACCAAATAACACGACCGAAGCCTGCCCACCCACACCACACGCACTCACACCGTACCGCTTCCCGCAGCAAACAAACAGCTCAGTGATAAGCTCACTCGCAATCAGCCACTCCGAGCCATGTTTGCACACTTGAGAGCGGCGTACATACCACAGAAGATAGAAACACTTCCAGCTACAATCGCCAAGCAGCGCAACAAACGCAGTAAGCACGCACAAGACTGACTACATCCGGTTGTTTCTGACTGAGAAGAAGGCAGGCCGTTAGTTGTGTGTTTCGGCGGCGGCAGCGCTGGTGTCTAGCGCGGGAACGAGGCTATGCCCTGCCTCGCCCCGCACCCCCCTTCCCACACTCGGAGCACACACACACACACTGCACCGCATTTCGGCAAGGGTGGGGCCAGCCCGATCAACACATACAAACAGTACAGCAATAGGAGAGAAAATAGAACCCGATTCCTATTTATGAATTGCCCACTTACAATAATACGTCAGCGATCGAGATGAAAAAAAAAAAAGTCATCAATGAAAAAAAAAATGTTGAGAAAAGTACACACTACTAATGTACGTCGAGTGAGTGATGACGCAGACCAGTGTGACCGCCGATTGAGGTCACTCAAGACAGCTGTGGTATCGCACAATAGATCAGCGTGTGTGGCGTATTTCCCGCGAACCAGATCGCCAAATGTCAGCGCTCTCGAGCCGACATTCCTTGGCGGCGGATACCGCCCAAAACGCGGTCCACTTCGCCCAGAAAACCACACCAAACGCACACTCGCTCACAGAGGTCACCTCGGTCGGAGCAGATTCCTCGGCCGATGCCATTCAACGAGGCAAGGAACACAAGTTGCGATCGGAAGCCGAAAGATGCTACCCAGTTCACAGCCTATCTACTCACTGGTGGCAATCGATTCTTCTGACTCTGATGTGAGGATCCCCCCCCCTCCCGCCCTCCCACACCCAAAATCTTGTGCGCACGCACTCACTCACACACACACAGACCCGAAGAACTTCAAGCGGATGTTACGCAATGGATCTAGTGTTAGTGTACACCAAACACCATGCCTGCTGCCGTGAATTACGCCAGTTTATTGGCGGGAAAACGTCTCTTCAAACAATATATATATATATATATATATATATATATATATATATATATATATATATATATATATATATATATATATATATATATATATATGAATATAATATATATATATATATATATATATATATATATATATATATATATATATATATATATATGTATATATAATATATATATATATATATATATATATATATATATATATATATATATATATATATATATATATATATATATATATATATATATATACAGAAGCGTAACAAGGGGCAAGGGGTGTGCGAGCGGTGCGACTGCAATGAATTGATTGGTGAAGAATTAAAATTAAATTAAAATGAATAACAAGTTGAAAATGAATGTGTCACGTCTAGGGATGTTTAAGGGTAATTTTCCCTCAATATATGTGAATCGATTCTTAATTATTCACCACATTTATTTCACACTCAAATAGACCAAACCAATTCAACCTGATAACGAATACAATTGGACTGGCCAACAGGCGGCTATAGTCCACGCATACATCTTACATCAACCATTACACGATTGCTGGTCCAAGTGTCTTAGTAATTTGATCTAATTTCGTAATTGGTGGTTGGATGGGGGGGGGGGGGGCGCCAAAATTGAGTCTCGCACCCGGCGCCAGAATACCTAGTTACGGCTCTGTATATATATATATATATAAATATATATATATATATATATATATATATATTTATATATAATATATATATATATATATATATATATATATATATATATATATATATATATATATATATATTTATATATATAATATATATATATATATATATATATATATTTATAAATATATATATATTTATATATAATATATATATATATATATATATATATATATATATATATATATATATATATATATATATATATATATATATATATATACATGTTATGTATTCCTAATGATTTAGGAATAATACCAAGTATTGTGTTGAATACGATATGAATACACTTATTCTCCAACGCGTTACAAATCCTAATGAAACGCGTTGGCGAATAATAATGATATTCATATTTCATTTACCACAATACTTGGTACCTCTTTATATTGGGTTACGCACTGTAATGATGACCAAGATCTATTGGCGTCGGATGAATGATTAATGAGATGATGGGATGGCGAGATGAAGGTTTTATGGGTAATGGGAAGGATAGTGGGAAGGAAGCGGTCGTGGCCTATATTGTGGGAACCATCCCGGCATTAGCCTAGACTACAGAGGGAAACCACGGAAAAAAAACCTGTAAAGATGAACGGTAGCGGGTATCGAACCGGGTCCGACATGCCCACTGGCTCCCGGGTCACATGTAGCAAGTGCGTTAACCACTCAGCTACATATCATTATGAATGACTTTATCCACGACCAAGAGAGTGTAATGTCCTCGGTGACAGGAGACTTGGAACATTCATTCACCGCTTCATTAGAGGGATGTTGCAAAGTGTTCGAAATTCAAATAGCCTAACCGCAATACCATGACCTCTCATTCAGTCATGTTGCCGACTAGCCAGGACTGTCGTGCATCTCGTCCCGACTCCCGAACAGTCATCCCTGGAAGAGCGGCGTCCACCAACTCGACTAAAGCAGGGTTTCCAGTTCCGATTTTTTCTTGTCGTCCGACACGATATCGGTACGATTCTTGTCATGCCTGTTTCCACTTGGCTGTGCCGTAACGTTTCCGTGACGTCATAGCCATAGCCTTCATTACCTTCAACTCACAGGCTTCTTCGAATGTGAGGAATGTGAGTGTAACTTCCGGTAAAATCGTAGTTTCGGCCGATGAAAGTTGGAGTCGAGTCAATAATCACGACACCGAATCGGTACCGAAACGGTGTCGTGAGCCGCCATGTTGTTTAGGTGAATACTGGCTTGTGATTGGCTAGTTGGGCAAATCGTGTCGGACGACAAGAGAAAATCGGAACTGGAAACCCAGCTTAAGGCCCGATTTTACGAAACTGGATTAAGCAACAGTTAGCAGATTAACTTGTTATCACCATTGGTTACATATGTTATTTTCGTACCTTTAATTAATAGTTAGTGGATTAGTACCCTGAGGCCCGGTATTACCAAGTGCAGTTAGCCTTTATCTGACAGTTCAAACTTGTTATCACCATGGTTACCCATGCTATTTGTTTTCACCAACTGTCAGATAGATACTAACTGGCCGTGGTAATACCGGGCCTAACTAAGATTGGTAAAACCGGGTGTGGCAGTAATTCTTTACTGTGGTATAACATTATGTACAGTACAAAAATCCCGGTAGATTATTATGGGAGCTGGTATATTATTATAGCATTGAAAAACATATCAGTAATAAAATACTGGGGAAAAAACAGAGAGAAAAAAAGTACCTGTTGTGCACCTTTAAGTATAATCTTATCCCAGTGTGTTTTATTTTAGTCACCCTTTGTAGTAGTTGCGCATCATTGGTTTTGTAAAAATCCCTCTCTTGGTATTGTGGGAATTTTTCTCTCTGATTTTCCCCAGTAATTTATTACTCATATGTTTTTCAATGCTATAATAATATACCAGCTTCCATAATAATCTACCGGGATTGAAAAACATATCAGTAATAAAATACTGGGGAAAAATCAGAGAGAAAAAAAGTACCTGTTGTGCACCTTTCAGTATGATCTTATCCCAGTGTGTTTTATTTTAGTCACCCTTTGTAGTAGTTGCGCATCATTGGTTTTGTAAAAATCCCTCTTTTGGTATTGTGGGAATTTTTCTCTCTGATTTTTTCCCAGTAATTTATTACTCATATGTTTTTCAATGCTATAATAATATACCAGCTTCCATAATAATCTACCGGGATTGAAAAACATATCAGTAATAAAATACTGGGGAAAAATCAGAGAGAAAAAAGTACCTGTTGTGCACCTTTCAGTATAATCTTATCCCAGTGTGTTTTATTTTAGTCACCCTTTGTAGTAGTTGCGCATCATTGGTTTTGTAAAAATCCCTCTCTTGGTATTGTGGGAATTTTTCTCTCTGATTTTCCCCAGTAATTTATTACTCATATGTTTTTCAATGCTATAATAATATACCAGCTTCCATAATAATCTACCGGGATTGAAAAACATATCAGTAATAAAATACTGGGGAAAAATCAGAGAGAAAAAAAGTACCTGTTGTGCACCTTTCAGTATGATCTTATCCCAGTATGTTTTATTTTAGTCACCCTTTGTAGTAGTTGCGCATCATTGGTTTTGTAAAAATCCCTCTTTTGGTATTGTGGGAATTTTTCTCTCTGATTTTTTCCCAGTAATTTATTACTCATATGTTTTTCAATGCTATAATAATATACCAGCTTCCATAATAATGTACCGGGATTTTTGTACTGTACAGTAAAGTTTTCCCGGGATAAGTTTACTGTACAGTAAAGTTATCCCGCAGTAAAACGATTCCTTTACACCGTACCTAACATGCACGCTTATTATCAGAATGTATTAGGTGGGCGTGGAATAGACGTGATACATTCCATCCATTGGACAGAGCGTCATTTTCCATTCTTTTAACAGGAATTTATTTATGAACACAAAATTATTCTTTCATTTTTTTTGGTCTCTTTCTGCATTTTTCTGATAACACTAAGAATACAGTGTGCATATTTTTATTTTCACCTTGGCCTTGAACAGGAAGACTTTTTCATGTCGTCTTGCGATTTATTTTGGTTAGTTTTCAGGCCAAACGAGATTTCCTTCACATTATTGAGACTTGATCCTAATTTTCAATCTGTATTATTCTCATGAGTGAAATGTTGGTCGACCCGCAGACAAGTCGACTTTTTGTGACTGGCGGGTCTACGAAATTATACCCAAATCTTTGTGAAAACACGAATAATAAATTGAAAAAAGTGCTGTTTGTATTTCCAGGAAGAAACGCAATTATGTAGCTGCAGTCAGATGATGTCGTTAGGTATACAACGTATAGACCATTGGCGTATACACCCCCTCCCCCCCCCCACCCCCACCCCCCGCCCCCGGAACCCAACCGAAGCTGGACTGAAATTGTATTATTAGAATAAAAAGAATACAGTTTGTGATGAATAAAATGAAATATTATATATTATTTTATGGAATAAATGATTGATTGTGTGTGTGATATCACTGTTATTGAATGATAGATCAATGCAGCATTTTATTTGCTTGGAACAGCCATTCGGAAAAATTAGTCCTGTTAAGATCCATGCATTCCAGAAATTTCGTGTAGTTCCTGAAAGAAATAGAATCGTATTGAAAAATTATATTTTCAAAAATGTCCACCATCGATATGCACACTCAGTTTTGAGGGCGCACAATCAAGTGCTTGCCCGGGGTGCCAAAACCCTGAACCCTGAAACGACCCTGCAGCCACAAATATTGGTTTCAAAGACATTTTTAGATGAGCGTAGCGAAGCTTTCCATTTCACACCCTGAAAAAAAATGGGCTTCGTTTTTATGTTTTTTTTTTTTTTTGTAATTATGTACGCGGCATACAGGTCAGAGAAATGAATCAAAAAACTTGAAACTTTTTTTTGAACGTTGGTGTCATACCAGAATAGGTTGGGATTGTTATTCAGAGGAATCGGTCGGAAGGTTTTTCCGGAAAATAATCGGAAAGTTTGGAAAATCCTCATAAGAATAACCCGGAGGAAAAATATTTGAAAAACAAGAATTTTTCAAAAGCTCTCAAATTCTCACAGAATATGAAAAATACTATTATACACCTTTTCAGAGATTTTTACAACAATCGAATGAGAAATAATGAAGAAAACGCAATAAACGTGGACATTTTATTGAATATTTGGATCAATTCGTTTTGCAAAGTGTTTATGCGACAGGTTGCAGGTTACTATGAATATCAACAAGTTGCAGGTGAGGTTTTTCAACGATTGAAGTAAGTCAAGGTTTGTAGATGTAAATTGAGCTGACAAGTTATTTTTCATTCTCGATTGCCATACTTCTAAGCTCATCTCACAACGCGCATCCCGCGTTTTCCTAGTTTATTTCATAATAACTAGGAAAACGCGGGATGCGCGTTGTGAGATGAGCTTAGAAGTATGGAAATCTAGAATGAAAAATGACTTGTCAGCTCAATTCACATCTACGGACCTTGGATTACTTCAAACGTTCAAAAACCTCACCTGCAACTTGTTGATATTTATAGTGCTGCAACCTGTCGCATAAACACTTTGCAAAACCTGTTGATCCTGATATTCAATAAAATGTACACTTTTGTTGCGTTTTCTCTGTTATTTCTCATTCGATTGTTGTAAAACTCTTTGAAAAGGTGTATAATAAGGTTTATGATCCTGCACCTATTCATATTCGGTCATATTCCGGTCTT
Source organism: Brachyptera risi (assembly GCA_964007535.1). Classification (NCBI taxonomy): domain Eukaryota; kingdom Metazoa; phylum Arthropoda; class Insecta; order Plecoptera; family Taeniopterygidae; genus Brachyptera; species Brachyptera risi. The sequence goes on along the minus strand of CAXFZR010000016.1, from coordinate 313,181 downwards.
CATATTGTTCATATTCGGTGGAAATTTGACAACTTTTGAAGAATTCTCGTTTAAAAAAAGTATTTTTCCTCCAGGTTATTCTTATGAGGATTTTTCAAACTTCTCGATTTTTTCCGGAAAAATCTTCCGACCGATTTTTCTGAAAAACAATCCCAGCCTATTCTAGTATAACAGAAATATGTAGAAAAAGTTTCAAGTCGATAGGTATTTTTTCCTGAGCTGTATGCCACGTACAAAATAAAAAAAAAAAAAAATACGAACATAGAAACTAAGCCCATTTTTTCGGCATGTGAAATGGAATCTTTGCTACGCTCATCTAAAAATGATTCCGGCATCTGAAACTCATCTGAAATACGCTAAACTGTATGAAACTGTATGAAAAATGGGTGTCATTTCGAAAAAATCCCTGCGGGGCCAGAACGGGGCCTTCCCCCCTTTCCCCCCGCGGAAAAGCTTCGCGATAACGGGCCGTTGCACAACTGTTCTCATTTGGCATTTTCTTCTTCAAACAAAAATCGCCCTTCCCCCCCATGAACATGACCTGGATCCGCCCCTGCCCTGAGGATAGCCCATTTTTCACAAGATTTCTTTCATTTTACACTTGAGTTTCGCCAAATATGGCGTTTTGCCGTTTAGATATATTTCGCCGTTTAGATCAAATGTCACGGCTTTCTCGATTCATCATCTCTGATTGTAATCGTTTTGAATTATTCGTTAATAGGCCACTTGTTGATCTTCATTTAATAGGTTATTCTTATTGCCCGCGATCATATTGCCCGCGATCATATGGTCACCGCGATCTTTTAGCCTGCGATCATATGGTCACCGCGATCTTTTTGCCTGCGATCATATGGTCACCGCGATCTTTTTGCCCGCGATCATATGGTCACGGCGATCTTATTGCCCGCGATCATATGGTCACCGCGATCTTTTGGCCCGCGATCATATGGTCACCGCGATCTTTTTGCCTGCGATCATATAGTCACCGCGATCATATTGCCCGCGATCATATGGTCACGGCGATCTTATTGCCCGCGATCATATGGTCACCGCGATCTTTTGGCCCGCGATCATATGGTCACCGCGATCTTATTGCCCGCGATCATATGGTCACCGCGATCTTTTTGCCCGCGATCATATGGTCACGGCGATCTTATTGCCCGCGATCATATGGTCACCGCGATCTTTTGGCCCGCGATCATATGGTCACCGCGATCTTTTTGCCTGCGATCATATAGTCACCGCGATCATATTGCCCGCGATCATATGGTCACGGCGATCTTATTGCCCGCGATCATATGGTCACCGCGATCTTTTGGCCCGCGATCATATTGCCCGCGATCATATGGTTACCGCGATCTTATTGCCCGCGATCATTTTACCACAGTCGATATTATTATCCACATAATATATGTGGTCGCCATAATATATATATATATATATATATATATATATATATATATATATATATATATATATATATATATATATATCACACATATAGTCTATCCCACACCACTAGCGCACGGGTGGTTCGAGCCTCCATCTCTTGTGTGTAACTAGTATCCACGAGAGATGAAGGTTCCAAGCGACCGACCCCCCTATCCCACATCACTAGCGCACGGGTGGTTCGAGCCTCCATCTCTCGTGTGTAACTAGTATCCAGGAGAGATGAAGGTTCCAAGCGACCGACCCCCCTATCCCACACCACTAGCGCACGGGTGGTTCGAGCCTCCATCTCTCGTGTGTAACTAGTATCCAGGAGAGATGAAGGTTCCAAGCGACCGACCCCCCTATCCCACACCACTAGCGCACGGGTGGTTCGAGCCTCCATCTCTCGTGTGTAACTTGTATACACAAGAGATGGAGGTTCCGAGCGACCGACCCCCCTATCCCACACCACTAGCGCACGGGTGGTTCGAGCCTCCATCTCTCGTGTGTAACTAGTATCCAGGAGAGATGAAGGTTCCAAGCGACCGACCCCCCTATCCCACACCACTAGCGCACGGGTGGTTCGAGCCTCCATCTCTCGTGTGTAACTTGTGTCCACGAGAGATGGAGGTTCCGAGCGACCGTCCCCCCTATCCCACACCACTAGCGCACGGGTGGTTCGAGCCTCCATCTCTCGTGTGTAACTCGTGTCCACGAGAGATGAAGGTTCCGAGCGACCGACCCCCCTATCCCACACCACTAGCGCACGGGTGGTTCGAGCCTCCATCTCAACGGTATGGATGGACAAGTAGTCTAGTAGATGGTCCCTGAAATCAGGTGAATGAATGTCGCCATGACGACCGGGGGGGGGGCAGGGCAGGCAGAGCACCCCCTCCCCCCCCATCAACAAGTGACCACGCGCCTCCAGGCAGGATCACATCTCATCAGCACTTCATTATACGTCATTCAGCTTGGATGACAATATAACACTGCACTTGCACAGGTCAGACATATTCGTCACAATTAAAATAAAATATTATTATACGCCCTATGACGACCATTATTATGATGAATATTAAATATATAAAATAATAAATATATATATATATATATATATATATATATATATATATATATATATATATATATATATATATATATATATATATAATACTATTAATGAATATGAACACAGCAAAATCACTGATAATTAGTTCTGTATAGATACTACTATAGTCAACATGTAAAATCTCAGCCCGATGCCGTACCGGTAAGTAGACATGTACGTGTCACAGTCGGAGTTATAGGCCTACAATGGAGACATTCATCTAGACCCATTCCATTGTTTGCTCAACGAACCCACCAACAGCCAGGTTGTAAGGGGGTCCGAATGACCAGGTGATTGTGAAACTGTGAAGTGATGATGAGTGAGAGAAACCCATGCCTTGCGCGGGACTCGAACCCATGCCTTGCGCGGGACTCGAACCCCAAGCGCACGTTCACTCTGGAAAGTATCCGTATCATCTGCATAAAGTAAATCAAATCCTAGATAATTTTTTTCTTGATATAATTAAAATGACATTCTATGTTTGTGAATTCAATCAGTTTGAAGACTTTTTGAAAAGACTTTAAACACGTGTTTTATTAATTGAAGAGTAGGGCCTATACAATTATCTACTAGTCTATTCTCAAATCACACTGGCTCAAATGAGTCGAGATCGCCACCCTCGGTAGCTCAGTCAGCTGAGGCACCGCTTCAGCTGGAGATGGGCTCGAGTCCCGCAAAAGCAGTGGCGTAACTAGGAATTTTGGGCCCCGGGGCAAAGGACTCACTTGGACCCCCCCCCCCCACCCCACCCCACAAAATATATATATCAATTCAAATGATGAAATTTCGATATTATTCAACATGCAACCCCCATATTTCATGTTTTTTCAATTTACCATTCAAGACGATTGAAATACACTCAAAATTGTGATTAAAATGCATTCACAATAATTAGACGAGCTTTAGCGAGGATTCAATTTGACATACTGAAAAAAATTGGTGTTCGTTTCTATGTTTTTTTTTTTTTTATGTTTTTTTGTCGGTTCTCCACAGGTCAAACGGCTACAGCTATCAACTTCAAACTTTTTTTCGTCATGGTTCCTCATCTAACTTAGATCTGTATAGTTTTGTGGCATTATCGGGTGGTAACTTTTTTTTTATGAATTTTAGAAATTTCAAAAATCCCCATTAGAATAACCCGGAGGAAAATACTTGAAAAATCAAAATTTTTCAAGACCTCTCAAATTTCCGCCGAATATAAAGGAAACTATTAAGCACATTTTGAGAGATTTTTCGCATCAATCGTATGAGAAATAACGAAGAAAACGCATTTATAAAGCATTTTCCCATCAATTTAGGCTATTACGGGAACCAATTTAATCTATAGCAACAAGTGTCAACAATTAATTCGAAACGATTGAGATGAATAAAGAGGAAGGTCGTGACATAACTGATTCTCGTAAGGTTTTTGAACGTTTGGAGTGATCCAAGGTCTGTAGATGTAGATTGGGTTGACAAATTATTTTTCATTCTAGATTTCTATACCCCTAAGCTCGTCTAAAAACGCGCATCCCGCGTTTTCCTAGTGTAATTTAATAAAACAAAATGGTTCCAACTCCTGTTGAAGATGAAGATTGAATGACACTTACTCTTGAGAGAAAAATAGTTGACTTTTCACCAAAATGTAGTCAAAGTAGCAAGCTCATGTTCATTTCAAGTGCTGTGAGTTCAGTGAAAACATATGACAGTGTTTCTGATAAGATTCGTATTCGAGAATATACTTGTTCAACCGAGTTCAACTTGAATTTCCTCATCATGGATTTATTTTTAAAATTACTCAATTAATTTTCAAGTAAATTCATGCAATATTGAAAAGAATTTTTCCCAGATATAAATACGTTCATTATTTTTCGGTAATCATTGAAACGTATTTTTGATGATACAGCATGGGGCCCTCAGGGCCGTGGGCCCCGGGGCGGCTGCCCCTGCGGTAGTTACGCCACTGCGCAAAAGGCTTGCGTCGTCTCACTCGTCACGGTGTCATTCGTACCCCCGTATAACCCAGCTGTTGGTGGGGTCGTCAAGTGTTTGGTCAGTGACACCTGCCAATGTCCGAGCGCCGCGTCATCACCGTCTCCCAGACCGACTGACACGCCCCAACCCTTTCCACCATCCCAATCACGCTCCAAATATAACCCGAGACAGTTAATTTTAGTTCCCCCCCCCCCCTCCCCCCTCCCCTTGGCTAGACGGGCTGTTGGCACTACATGGCGCTTCACTACCCAACACTTCAACTCGCTTCCTGCGATCAGGGAGGTGGGGACCTGGTTCGATCCCCGCCACCGACAGTGCAAGGTCTCTCATCACCCGATTAAACGATTACGGATCTCATATATTGAAATGTGTAGCACACTAATGACACTTCAATTGAATATTGTTTATTTACTTATGAATATAAACAGTACAAAGAGGGGCAGCGCAATCATTGGCCCAAGTGTCAGTAGATCAACGAGTGGCCGAGTGGTTATCACATAGAACCGTCATTCAAGAGACCGGGGTTCGATTCCATCCTGACAGGGGTGCAACGTGGTCACCCTGTCGTTCAGGTCAATACTGGGATGGTTCCTTAGCAACAGCCACGACCGGCTCCTTTCCACTATTCAATTGGGTTTTGACGACGCACTCTTAATCATGATAACCTATAGATCTTTTGGCGTCGAATGAATGATTGATGGGATGATGGGATGGGATGATGGGATGATGAGATGATGGGATGGGATGATGAGATGATGGTGAGATGAAAGTTTCTTAGGTATTGGGAAGGATAGTGGGAAGGAAGCGGTCGTGGCCTATATTGTGAGAACCATCCCAGCAAGCCTATATAGACTACAGAGGGAAACCACGAAAAAACCCCGCAAAGATGGACGGTAGCGGGGATCGAACCGGGTCCGACATGTCCCCTCACCTCCCGCATCACACGAAGCGAGTGCGCTAACCACTTGCAGCTACATGTGCCGGTACCCCCCCCCCCATTCAAAACACCCAATGAAATAACCTTTCATCTCATCATCTCATTCATCATTCACCGACGCCAATAGATCGTAGTCATCAGTACAGTGCGTCCCGCCGACGCCAATAGATCTTAGCCATCAGTGCAGTGCGACGCCAATACATCGTAGCCATCAGTACAGTGCGACGCCAATAGATCGTAGCCATCAGTACAGTGCGACGCCAATAGATCTTAGCCATCAGTGCAGTGCGACGCCAATACATCGTAGCCATCAGTACAGTGCGACGCCAATAGATCGTAGCCATCAGTACAGTGCGACGCCAATACATCGTAGCCATCAGTACAGTGCGACGCCAATACATCGTAGCCATCAGTACAGTGCGACGCCAATAGATCGTAGCCATCAGTACAGTGCGACGCCAATAGATCGTAGCCATCAGTACAGTGCGACGCCAATACATCGTAGCCATAAGTACAGTGCGTCCCGCCGACGCCAATAGATCGTAGTCATCAGTACAGTGCGTCCCGCCGACGCCAATAGATCGTAGTCATCAGTACAGTGCGTCCCGCCGACGCCAATAGATCGTGGCCATCAGTACAGTGCGTCCCACCGACGCCAATAGATCGTGGCCATCAGTACAGTGCGACGCCAATAGATCGTGGCCATCAGTACAGTGCGACGCCAATAGATCTTAGCCATAAGTACAGTGCGTCCCGCCGACGCCAATAGATCGTAGTCATCAGTACAGTGCGTCCCGCCGACGCCAATAGATCGTGGCCATCAGTACAGTGCGACGCCAATAGATCGTAGCCATCAGTACAGTGCGACGCCAATACATCGTAGCCATCAGTACAGTGCGACGCCAATAGATCGTAGCCATCAGTACAGTGCGACGCCAATAGATCGTAGCCATCAGTACAGTGCGACGCCAATACATCGTAGCCATAAGTACAGTGCGTCCCGCCGACGCCAATAGATCGTAGTCATCAGTACAGTGCGTCCCGCCGACGCCAATAGATCGTAGTCATCAGTACAGTGCGTCCCGCCGACGCCAATAGATCGTGGCCATCAGTACAGTGCGTCCCACCGACGCCAATAGATCGTGGCCATCAGTACAGTGCGACGCCAATAGATCGTGGCCATCAGTACAGTGCGACGCCAATAGATCTTAGCCATAAGTACAGTGCGTCCCGCCGACGCCAATAGATCGTAGTCATCAGTACAGTGCGTCCCGCCGACGCCAATAGATCGTGGCCATCAGTACAGTGCGACGCCAATAGATCGTGGCCATCAGTACAGTGCGACGCCAATAGATCGTAGCCATAAGTACAGTGCGTCTCGCCGACGCCAATAGATCGTGGCCATCAGTACAGTGCGACGCCAATAGATCGTAGCCATCAGTACAGTGCGACGCCAATAGATCTTAGCCATCAGTGCAGTGCGACGCCAATACATCGTAGCCATCAGTACAGTGCGACGCCAATAGATCGTAGCCATCAGTACAGTGCGACGCCAATAGATCTTAGCCATCAGTACAGTGCGACGCCAATACATCGTAGCCATCAGTACAGTGCGACGCCAATAGATCGTAGCCATCAGTACAGTGCGACGCCAATACATCGTAGCCATCAGTACAGTGCGACGCCAATACATCGTAGCCATCAGTACAGTGCGACGCCAATACATCGTAGCCATAAGTACAGTGCGTCCCGCCGACGCCAATAGATCGTAGTCATCAGTACAGTGCGTCCCGCCGACGCCAATAGATCGTAGTCATCAGTACAGTGCGTCCCGCCGACGCCAATAGATCGTGGCCATCAGTACAGTGCGTCCCACCGACGCCAATAGATCGTGGCCATCAGTACAGTGCGACGCCAATAGATCGTGGCCATCAGTACAGTGCGACGCCAATAGATCGTAGCCATAAGTACAGTGCGTCCCGCCGACGCCAATAGATCGTGGCCATCAGTACAGTATGTCCCACCGACGTCAATAGATCGTGGCCATCAGTACAGTGCGACGCCAATAGATCGTGGCCATCAGTACAGTGCGACGCCAATAGATCGTAGCCATAAGTACAGTGCGTCCCGCCGACGCCAATAGATCGTAGTCATCAGTACAGTGCGTCCCGCCGACGCCAATAGATCGTGGCCATCAGTACAGTATGTCCCACCGACGCCAATAGGTCGTAGCCATCAGTACAGTGCGACGCCAATAGATCGTGGCCATCAGTAAAGTGCGACGCCAATAGATCGTGGCCATCAGTACAGTGCGACGCCAATAGATCGTGGCCATCAGTAAAGTGCGTCGTTGAAGCCCGCTGCTTTATTGTGATTAAGACTATTGTTTATTATTATTTGTTATATTATTTTATTGTTATATTGTTTTATTATATTATTTGTTTATTGTTTGTTTATTATTGTTTGACTATTGTTTATTAAGACTAAATTTCACCCTACTCGAAGAAAGTGTTGTCGTCTTTTTGCTCGCGCTCCACAGGTCAAACAAAAATGGAAATTCAGTTGAAACTTGGCAGACATGAGTGTCGTCATCTAATTCGATACTGTATAGTTTTGAGGTGCAATCGGTTGAACCACTTCTGAGAAAACTCATTTCAAAGATTTTAAAAATCCCTTAAGAATAACCCAGAGGAGAAAATTCGTCAAAAAAGTTTCTTTAGAAAAAAATCAGATTTTCACGGAATAACAACAATATAAAAATCAGGGACCCGAACCGAAATGAATAAAGGTGCCGGTTCTTAATTTTCTCAAATAACGGTTCCGGTTCTGGTTCCGGTTCTACGATTTAAAAGGTTCCGGTTCCATAGTGCGAATAAGGGTTCCGGTTCCACTTGCTAAATGATTTCATTTTTTTTTTCCTTGCTTGTGGTGGTTCGTCTATTTTTGGTGGTTTTTGACACTTTGTTTTGTTTGTCCATCTGCCGAGGACAAATCTTTCCCCTCACACTGGGTTTCGACTTTCGAGGTTCCTCCTTTACACCTTCTCTTCTGACAAAATTTATACAGAAATGGTGAAACATGAGAAATTCCCGAAATAGCGAAAACTCGACCAAACTGGCCACACGCTCTGATATCGGTTATGTTTGGTGCATTACTCAGAAGTTATACAGCTACGAGGGCACCGCCAAAGAACGATTCTCAGAGAGCTGTGTTCCTTTATAGAGGCATACTCTCAAATGTCAATGTATTTTCCCCGAACAAAAACGTGGACACAAAATGAGTCAACGGTCGTTTTTGGCACAATCCCGTGAAAAGGATTAATTTTTTAATGTCTGTAAAAAAAAATAACTAAAAAGTTTTAAACAAAATTAGTGAATAATGAGTCTGAATTAGGTATTGAGAACCTTTATGGAACCGAAAAGAACCCAAGATTTTTAGGGGTTCCGGTTCTTGAAAATCAATAATAAAGGTTCCGGTTCTGGTTCCGGTTCCCCAAAAATACGGGTTTTTCCGGGTTCCGGTTCCGGTTCGGGTCCCTGATAAAAATGATACACATTATACCGAGCTTCCACTCAAATCGGATCAGCCATTTTGATGTAACAAAATATATAATGTAATGTTTTTCGATCACTCTAACTAACCCTGAAGAGCTAATACTGGAATAAAGATACCTATTTTATTTTTATTTTATTTTTTTATTTTATTTTTTTATTTTATTTAATCCAAAGATTTGTACATGGCACAAATATAGGAAGTATAAAAACTAACAACTAGATATAAAAATTAGTAGATAAAAGAATGGATTGAAAAAAAGACAGAATGATATATATATAGTAGTGCAATGATGGTCTAATGAGATTTTGACTACAAAATAGTTTATAATAGTTTGACTACACCGAGTGAACTTGGCTTGGCGTGTTTACTTGGTCTATTCGAGGAAACGATCATACCCTAACCCAGTAACCCCAGAACAAAAGCTCCTTTGTGCTCTAACCAATTGCCCGGAAAAAATAGCTTATATTCTCTCTTGTATTTCCTTATTTGTATTCTTGTATTCTTTAAGAATCTTTATTCCAGCATTCGGACTTCAGCGCCCCCGCTATTGGAAAGTGATTAACTCCAAGCAACAAGTGTCACCATTCAATTAGAACGATCAAAACAAGGCCTTATTCATCATCAGGGAAATTAATTAGAGTGAGTTATGAATGAAACAGGAGGGTAGTGACGTAATTGTTTGGATCTTGAGGTGGATACGGCGAATATATATATATATATATATATATATATATATGTTTTGTTGAAAGCTTTCACGACTCATTATGTAATTAATAATCAAATCTTTATGGATAATTAAAAGTCGCGTTAACGAATAAATATTGATTTAATTGCCCGACGTTTCGACTACAATATAGTGGTCATTTTCGAGGGCTAAAAATGAAAATAATTATATAAATGATAAATAATAGGAACCAAAAAACAGATTCTTATGCAGAAAAGCACATCTTCAATGAATGTCTTGAAGGGTGTAATAAAAATAACAATAAAAATAAAAATAAGCTTGATGCACATCTATGAATCTAGATGACTATATCACAGTGTCCTGGATCACACATGCTGGGCTAGGTTATCAGATTGATCCTACTCCTCAAATAGTATGGTCCCCTTCCTTCCTTCATGGTTCCATCTGCTTCGAGAACAATCCTGTCTGTTAGTCTGGGCTGATCTCGCAATTCGCCAAGTGCAGTGGTCCAGCTAGGCGATAGGGTATATCCACAATCTTCGCCATTGAAATTATGTGGATGTTTTATAATTTCAATGGCTTCGCTTATCGCCCTCGGCCACCGCTTTTCTTGGCGATCCAATACTACAGATTCTTCGTATAGAATATTGTGTTTCTCTTCTATATGATGTTTAGCAATGGCAGACAATCTTGAATTCTTGGTCCGTTCATGGTACTTATGTTGTTTGAGTCGATCGGAAGTGGGTTTTTTAGTTTGACCAATGTAAACAAGGCCACACTCGCATGGCACTTTATATACCCCACATGACTCCAGATGTATCTTGTCCTTTACTGATCTGAATTTACTTTGTAGTTTATTATCGGGAGTATAAATGGTTTCAATATTATGCTTTTTCAGCATGCGTCCTATTCTATCCGTTATGCCACTTGCATATGGTAGTAACGCGGTAGCTATGCTCTTATCTGGCTTCTTCCGAGTTGTTGGAACAAAGTTCATGGCTTTGGATATGTCTTTGTTCGAGTAGCCGTTCTGTTCGAATGTTTTTCTCAAACTAACTAGTTCTTCCGACATGTGTTGCTCATCAGTGAGTCTTCTTGACCTGGTAACCAGAGTATTCAGTACGCTCCTCTTTTGACATGGATGATGATGGGATTTGGAATTTAAATATCTATCAGTGTTTGTTTGTTTCCTATAAACAGTATGAGTTAACGTTCCGTCTGGTTTCCGTCCGAGCAATACATCCAGAAATGGTAACTTATTCTGTTGATTTTCTATTTCCACTGTGAATTGGATTTTCGGATGGATTCCATTAAAATGTTTCACGAACTCCATGAGTGTTTCAACTCCGTGCTGCCAGACCATGAAGCAATCATCGACGTAGCGATAATAGCACCTAGGTTTCAGAGTTGCTGTTCTTAATGCGGTCACTTTGAATCTTTCCATAAATAAATTAGCCACCAATGGAGAAAGAGGTGACCCCATAGCCAGGCCTTCTTTTTGTTTGTAGAGCTCACCCTCGAAAGAAAAGTAGCTACAATCCAGACAACCTTCAATTAAGTTACATAAAGAATTACCAAATTTCTTTTTCTCCCTGAGTACTCTCATGGCTTCCTTCACAGGTACATTGTTGAATAGCGAGACCACATCCAAGCTGACTAGAATGTCATCTTTGTCCAACCTCAGGTTCTTCACTTTCTCAATAAATTCCACCGAGTTTTTCACGTAACTCTCTACTAGTTCATTTTCGTGTTTCAATAGTCGGGCAACACACCTTGCAATACTATGTGCTGGAGATTTGATGGCACTAACGATGGGCCGTAAAGGTACTCCGAGCTTGTGGTATTTTGGTAATCCATATATTTTGGGCACAATGCAGTCCTTTGGTCTTAAATCTTCTCTTAATTCTTTGCTGAATGGAGCGTCGTCTAAAAGGCTATTAAGTTTAGACACGAAGGTGGAAGTTGGATTTCTCTCAATTTTTTGGTAGCTAGAATCGCTCAAAACTGCTCGCATTTTCTCAACATACTCGTCAGTGCGCATTACTACGGTGGCGTTCCCTTTATCTGCCTTCAGGATGACTATATCTTTGTTTTTTCGTAAATCGTTAATAGCTATTCTCTCTTCTAACAGTAGATTAGGTCGCGGTATTTTACATTGTTTTAATATTCGCGATGTATTTTGACGAATCTCCTCTGCTAAAGGTTTCGGAAGACGTCTAATGGCAGTTTCAACTCCTATTATAACCTTTTCGTATGGAACAGACTGAGGAGCAACAGAGTAGTTGAAACCTTTACTAAGGACCGAAATCGCTGACTGAGAAAGTTGTAAAGATGTTAAGTTTATAACATGTTCCGATGGATCGTATACCGATCGTGAAGATGAATCTATAACAGGGTGTTGCTTCGCATAAAGCTGTTCAAATTTCTTGACATGACGGACAGTTACAGCTATCCTTACCTTCTCAGCTTGTAGTTACGAAATACGAAGCAAATCAGACATCAGATCAGGGTACATGGAGCCAGTCAAACGGTGATATAGCGCATCAATATCTCTTGCCAAGAAGTGTAAATCTCTGCGAATGTTGTGAATATGATCGATTAAAATCATTCTGTTGGCCCGGTCAAAAACCCTTGAATTACGTCTAGATTGCAAATTGTGATGAATCCTCACACAACAAGGAATCACGTGTTTATCTCTGCAACCTAGCATGAAGATCAAAGTGCACAGAAGCTTACATTTCTTGATGAGAAGCGATGAAAATACTCTTGTTAAACGAAAAACTTCCATTCCATGTTGGTTAAGACTCACTGATGAGCAACACATGTCGGAAGAACTAGTTAGTTTGAGAAAAACATTCGAACAGAACGGCTACTCGAACAAAGACATATCCAAAGCCATGAACTTTGTTCCAACAACTCGGAAGAAGCCAGATAAGAGCATAGCTACCGCGTTACTACCATATGCAAGTGGCATAACGGATAGAATAGGACGCATGCTGAAAAAGCATAATATTGAAACCATTTATACTCCCGATAATAAACTACAAAGTAAATTCAGATCAGTAAAGGACAAGATACATCTGGAGTCATGTGGGGTATATAAAGTGCCATGCGAGTGTGGCCTTGTTTACATTGGTCAAACTAAAAAACCCACTTCCGATCGACTCAAACAACATAAGTACCATGAACGGACCAAGAATTCAAGATTGTCTGCCATTGCTAAACATCATATAGAAGAGAAACACAATATTCTATACGAAGAATCTGTAGTATTGGATCGCCAAGAAAAGCGGTGGCCGAGGGCGATAAGCGGAGCCATTGAAATTATAAAACATCCACATAATTTCAATGGCGAAGATTGTGGATATACCCTATCGCCTAGCTGGACCACTGCACTTGGCGAATTGCGATATCAGCCCAGACTAACAGACAGGATTGTTCTTGAAGCAGATGGAACCATGAATGAAGGAAGGCGACCATACTATTTGAGGAGTAGGATCAATCTGATAACCTAGCCCAGCATGTGTGATCCAGGACACTGTGATATAGTCATCTAGATTCATAGATGTGCATCAAGCTTATTTTTATTTTTATTGTTATTTTTATTACACCCTTCAAGACATTCATTGAAGATGTGTTTTTCTGCATAAGAATCTGTTTTTTGGTTCCTATTATTTATCATTTATATAATTATTTTCATTTTTAGCCCTCGAAAATGACCACTATATTGTAGTCGAAACGTCGGGCAATTAAATCAATATTTATTCGTTAACGCGACTTTTAATTATCCATAAAGATTTGATTATTAATTATATATATATATATATATATATATATATATATATATATATATATATATATATTTATGAATATATATATTTATATATATATTTATGAATACATACATATATATATATATATATATATATATATATATATATATATATATATATATATATATATATATATATATATATATATATATATATATATATATATATATATATATATATATATATATATATATATATATATATATATATATATATATATATATTATATATATATATATATATATATATATATATATATATATATATATATATATATATATATATATATATATATATATATATATATATATATATATATATATATATATATATATATATATATATATATATATATATATATATATATATATATATATATATATATATATATATATATATATATATATATATATATATATATATATATATATATATATATATATATATAATATATATATATATATATATATATATATATATATATATATATATATATATATATATATATATATATATATATATATATATATATATATTATATATATATATATATATATATATATATATATATATATATATATATATATATATATATATATATATATATATATATATATATATATATATATATATATATATATATATATATATATATATATATATATATATATATATATAATATATATATATATATATATATATATATATATATATATATATATATATATATATATATATATATATATATATATATATATATATATATATATATATATATATATATATATATATATATATATATATATATATATATATATATATATATATATATATATATATTATATATATATATATATATATATATATATATATATATATATATATATATATATATATATATATATATATATATATATATATATATA